>JACCGJ010005557.1:0-12968 GCA_013407085.1 Atriophallophorus winterbourni
CTCAGAACTGAGTACTCAAAACCCAGAACTCATAACTCATAACTGTGAACTCAAAACTCAGATCATAGAACTAAGAAATTTTTATGCAAGAAAAAGTGATAAGCTTAACAATATCCGGAGAAAGACGAGGTGCATAGCTTAAAAATCTAAAATCTTTCAAAATTTGAGGCGGACGGTCAGATAACGCATGGTTTGTCAAGTACCAATCGAGCTCTGAGGAGGAAATCTCAACTGATTTCAAGCGTGTGATTTCGTCATGCAAGATTTTCCAAGTAAAACTAATTCTGGCGGACAAATAATTACGACAAATATCGAATCAAAATGCAGAATGCCTAAAGCCTTTTGATGTTTTCGTGTTCAATTAAGGGCATTTTGCTTTAGCAAGTATTTAAGAGGATGGTTCTCAGTATGCAAGATTTTGAATGCCAACAGTGGGTCATTCCGTATTCGTCGTTGGGTAAAATCGTGTAGATTTAGTTTGAACATTCGCTCTTTGAAAGGCAAATTTCTGTATCGGGAGACCAACTTTGTCGCACGATGATAATTCCTGTCAAGTAGTTCAATATCCTTCCTCACCCATGGTGTCCAGGCTTGGATTGAATATTCCATGACAAGACGTACATTCGTATTGATCAAACGGGGTTTCAGGCCCGAAAATCCTAAATATCATTCTTAGCAGATACGACCGGCTTTATTATACACTGTTGAGCAATGATGTTCGGGCTTAAGGGTACACGACACCGACATACCGAGATCTTCTTCTGCGGTGGTCTTGACAAGATCTTACGTGCCAATCTGACTCGTGTGGTGCAGAGATTTTCGAATTCGCAGCATTCAAAATTTCGCAAAAATTTTATTTTACCTTATTTGTCTGGGATCAACGGTATAATATGCGCGGATCCCGTTGTATTATCATGCAGCCATAAACTAAGCTAACATGTATCCATATGTAAATATGATCGGTAAACAGTATCAAGCTGCACCCAATATCTTCAATTACGTCAATGATATACACAAAGAACAGAAGAGCTCCAAGCACCTAGCCATGCGAAACTGCACTTTTGACGCCTTTTTCCTAGATAGGCGATTCTGGAGGTGTCTATGAGTAAGGTAGTCTGTTATTCAATAGCATATTTTTGTGTTGATCCTTTGATGCAACTTGAGTTGACAAATGTGTCATTCCGCAGTAATTTCTCTACTAATTATTCTACCAAACAACGCACACATAACAAATTAACATGTTTTTATAATCTTTACTTTCTAGTTACCGAGAGCAAAGAATTATCCTTTACTTGCTATCACAAAATATAAATGTGAATGACAACGCTAATATTGGGCTTTAGTTGGGAGGACTCCTGAATTGCATACTGCAAAGAATTGTTCTAAAACATAAATTATTATAATCATGGGATAATTTATACATTGGCTGTTACAATGAATAAACATACTTGGGGAAATATGGGGATTGGAAAGTGTATGACTGAAGAAGAAAAAATTGACTTTATTCGTACACACGAATTTTCAGCTGTTACAATAATTTCACCACAAATTTAAAAAATGATAAACATGTCCCGACATCGAGTTACAATTTGTCGACTGAACGATTTTCTTGTCCGTCTTAATTGATTGACATACGATCCAGTTTACTAGCAAAAGTTTTTGGGTCAAACGTTTCACTGCAAGTCCCGGTATCTCGTACTTCGTTCTAAAGTGCACGTCCAAATTTGACCTCAGTTGATCCGAAAATATTTGATGCATTTTACCCTTGGAGAAATTTATTTGTATGCAAGGCCGATTTGAAGGCCCCGCTGTGTTTACCATCATCCAGTGATGCTTTCAATGAAGTTTAAAATAATATACGTGGCATTAATAACTCTGAAACTATTTCGTTGAATGATGTGAAATCATTTTCATTCGAATGTCTTTTCTGCACAACCACATAAGCAAAAATGACATGCATGATATCGGACTTAGAAACATTTTTTTCCAAAATCTCTGTTTATCCAACAGAAGTAATCAATGTAACTAACAGATAATCAATCAAATGCCATATTGTTGATGATCTCTTTCGGTCGATATCGAACACGGGTTGTACATCACAAGTGCATTCAAGATTCAAGATTCAAGAATTTATGGTCACAAAAGCACATAGCTTCACAATTACCATATCATAGTAAATATTCGTTCAGGAAATAGGTATAAAATAAACATGTAATGTCAAGTATAGTCAAGTTGTGTAGTTACCATGAGTCAATACGCAGGTGTCGTCAAATCGTTATGCAACAAATAAGTATCCAAATTTCGAATAAACGTTTCGATGCTGGGAGAGATGACAAGAGTTTCGGGGAGGGAATTCCAAAGGAAACAGACACGTACACAATAAAAATATCGGCGACAGCTGATACGGGAGTGGGGAATTTGCAGTGTCGCTGAGTGGTTGCGTGTATGTCGTGACTCACGGTATTCGGATAAATGTTTTAAGGGTTGATGTGAGTTATTTAATATTTTGTATGTTAGTATCACATCGCTTCGAAGGCTTCTTTAAAGGGGATTAGGGAGTCTGTTTTATCAATCGTTCATTGTACGTTAGTTTCCGGAAATCTCTTACGAGTTTGGTTGCACGATGGTATATTTTGTCAAGCAATAGTATATCCTTTTTTAACCACGGAGTCCAAGCTTGTGATGCATGCTCCATGGTTGGAGTTGAGTAGTCTTTCATGATGGTGGACAACGTTCCATGCAAGAAGGTACTGAAAATCCGTCGCAGCATACCTAGAGGCTTGGAAGCACGCTTGTAGATAACCCCACAATGCAGGCTGTTCTTCAGGCTGCCGCATACCCAGACTCCTAGATCCCTTTCCGACTCGGTCCAGCTTAAAATCGTCTGCCCGATGTGATATTGGTACTGGAATGGCTTACCAATTCGCAACACCATGCATTTTTGGAAATTGAATGGCAAATTATTCCGTACCGACCATTCATGTAGAGCATCTAGATCACGTTTCAGCTGTACACAGTCCGCAGTTGTTTTTATCCGCGTCCAAACTTCAATATCATCAGCAAAAAGAATCACCTTGCATGATAGGTCGTTGATGATTGAGATTATCTCGTATATTTCCAGGTTCTCACCAAGGACTCGGTGACAGTAGCCGTTGATGCAGTCGTGTATTATCGGATCTACAATCCAGTTGTGGCGATCACGAATGTGGAAGATGCTGATCGTTCGACGCGCTTGTTGGCAGCGACCACACTGCGGAACGTGCTGGGAACCAAGAACTTGGCAGAAATACTTTCCGAAAGAGAATCGATCTCCACCTCCATGCAGGTTAGTTTGTTTGTGAATACGACGGAATACTTTGACAGGCTGTGTCGTGAAGTATAACTAAGTGGAACAAGTTTCGCTTGTATGCCAATGTTGAGTAACGTTGATAAAACAACCTGTTCAATGGTGTGTGCCTAAACACAAGTAGGTAGGTGTTTATGCCATGATCATGAACAAAAACGCTCATTTGCTTGCATTTCCATCAGACACAACTCGGCAGGTTTCGTGCTGTTTGCACTCTTCATATAGGGACTGTAGGATCAGGATCCGTGGGCATACAAGTGAAACTAGTTTTCCGTTCCTAAACTGTTTCAAGCACATCCAGATCCTGATTGTAATATCCATACCGATGACTGCTAACAGCACGAAACCGGTCGTGGTTTGTGTGTTCGATGAAAATGTACGCAAATAAGCATTTTCTATAACTAAATAATTTTGAGTGAAAATCGCATTATTCGTCAGATTTTGCGGAAAAGCGGATTGGGAATATTTTTGGTTTATTTTACTTCGATATCAACCATGGATGTACGTCTCCAACGCAAGGTAATCGCAGGCTCCACAAAATGTAATGCTATTACATTTGAGAAACATAGACTTTCGATCAGAGCGTCACGTAAATTCCGATTACAGATTCGTCTTCCACAAATATAAAAATCTACTAGGTGGTACCCTGCTCATGCTCAAATTCTTACTCAGTTCCACGTATTTTGCGCAGAAGTTGGGTGGGCTCAGGGTTCGTGTAATAGAAAGAATCGAATTTAAAGGTGAACACTGCAGCTATTTCGCGAATAACTTGTATGTGGCAACCGTGTTCATGGAATTCAGCGCACAACGCCAATTAATAAGAAACAAGGCTGTGATTACGCCAATTGTTCGCGGATGCTGAGTCCCTCATTGAGAAAAGTAAATCCAGACCCATTCATTTACAAACAAGGTATGGTAACCTTGCTCCGTTTATCAAAATTACCTTTAACTTGAAAAAATAAGGTTTACTCAATTTTATGAACTGATTATTTGCATGTAAATAATATACCAAAGTCGCCGGACTCAGCCGGAAACAATTCCATTAGCGAATTTCAACCATAAAATTATTTGATTTCATTTTGGCTTACAATATTTGGACAACCGCAAATCACTCCTTACAATATTTTTCTAATCTAAGGGTGATCGTATTAGGCAAAAGCTCACACATTGAATCTGACCGTCTATCACTCACGACGCAGCTGTAGTTCAAAGTAATTCAAACTTTTGACGGTCCAAAAACAAATACTTTACATTAAACATAGAATAAAAATATAGGGAATGCATAAAAACAACACGATTGTTTTATAAATATGGAAAGTCAGCATGTGTATTTACGTGCGAGGTTGGATTTCTTTAAAAAAAATACCTGGCAAGTTTCGCCTTGAACACGTTCAGGCTTGATGCACAAATGATATTTGGGGGCAGGGAGTTGCATATATAACAATCTCGGACTTCAAAGAAGAACCTTAAGCAATTTCATCTAGAGTGTTGAATCATTAACTTGTAACCCCGCGATCTGATACGACGTGCTTCTTGCCGGTGAAACAGGTGTTCAAGTGGGTGATCCACTGTAGACAGAATGTTGAACAGCAGGTTCAAGTCACCCCTGAGACAACAGTACGAAAATTCTAAAAGGTTCAGAGTTGCAATCCTCTCCTCGTATGGCCTGTTGTATAGTCCGGTCACCAGTTTTGTAGCGCGGTGGTATACACCTTGCTGCAAGGAGTAACCATGGTGACCATGCTTGAACAGCGAGCTCCATTGTTTGCCTGATATAGGTGCTAATTATCCGTTGGAGTATATGCATTGAGAAACTACCGAGGATAATTCTGAGCAGTGCAAAGTTTTGACAGAACTGTTGTATACCCCAAAACACTGCCCTGAAGATTTTAAATTACTGATAATCCAGACAACCAGTTCTTTCTCTTCCGTAGAACATGAAAGTTGCTGAGATCCCAGAGAGTATGTGAATTCGAAGGATATACCGACGTGTAACATTTTACATTTATGGATGTTGAATGGTAGGCAGTTTCGTATGGACCACTTATGAAGTGCTTCGAGATATTTTTGCAGAATTTGGCAATCTTCTATAGTACGTACTCTAGTCCAGACTGACATATTTTTCCGAACTCGCTTGTATTAATTGGAACAATCTACTCGATTATGTTGTGAACCTTCCAAATTGTAAACATGTTTTAAAGAAATCTTAACCACATCAACATTTACAAATAATATCGCAAGCAACCAAATGAAACAAGAATAATTTCTTGATATTTGCTTTCGAACTTGTGCAGAATTTTTACTCCAATATTCGCTGATCTTTTTTGGGGGTATTCAGCATCTACTTATGGACACCGAGCCCAAAACTAAAGTTATTGACCAGGCGAGCTCATTAGCATAATCTTACTTGCTTATGTAATTTTGAGCAATTTTGTTTGAAAATTGATTTGTCACTTTCCGAAAGCTTATGGAAAAATTAATTTTGCATATTGCGCTAGAAATTTTATGGAGCGAAATCTGATAAATTTGAGTATCCATAAGCGATAGACCTATGCTGGTGGATTAACTTATGTGAAATTCTACTGTATTCAATCAACTTAATGTTTAGATCAACACAGGCAGTTTTTCAAATTTTGTCGATAATGCACCACAGCAAAGTAATATTAGGCAATATACATAATTCTGAAAACACGCAAATGTATATTCTGGTTCATGTTGATTGGTTTAACCCATCAAACAGTGTTTGTTGTCACATTTGATTGAACAGTTTTGGTCGTACAAGCCTTATTCCGTAGCATACCAGCGCTCCTTGTTTAACCATTTCTCCAATTGTTTCCAAGCGCATTCGGACCTGATCTTACTGTCCCTACCTGATAGTGAAAGCCAGCACGAAAGCAGGTCGTGGGGTGTGTTGACTTAAAAGCAGCAAATGAATATCTGGTTCATTTTATGTGTTTAACCCCATTACATTGTTTAACACATGCAGCATTGAGAGTAAAATAAAAGGCAGGATCATCAAGAATTTAGTCTTCAACTTGGAAATATTGCTAACCATGAGCTTAGATTAACGTCAATTGAATACAGTATAATGCTTATCGCCGATAACGGAAAGCAGCTTGGGGAGTCAAGGTTATTATAACATTTTGAAGACGATAACAGAGCCACAAAACGCTCATTTGCATGCATTTGACATCGCACATACACACCCCCTTGCCGATTTGGTGAATTTTTCCCTCATCGGTAGGACAGTAAGATCAAGATAAACTCTTTCATTAATATGCCATTATTTTGCCTGGTGTCAATTTCTTCGAAGCCGACAGACGTTAACATTTGGTGAGCGTCGCTCATACCCGTGTTATCACAAAAGTATGTTTCACTACTTGCCCGAGGATAATGGAAGGTGACACTGTTGGTATTTTGTCCCCCAAAACGTCGTGATTAATTAACCAATTGATCTATCAAACGGTAGAAGCAGCGAATGATTGAACACGGAGTGTGTTGAATCCCACTTGTGAATTAGACTGCTCAGAAGGTTCAATACTGAAACTGTTTGATAGATATATTGCAGTTATTTCTGCAAGCCCTAGCTCGTCCAGCCGTGGGTCAGATAATCACAACTCGTCTATTGAATGCATAGATGAATCACACAAAGGTTGTACGGCGAAAGATTATCGTATTATTATTGATTGACGCTCTATCGATCGATATTTTATTCACTGATTATACTGCATTGGCACATGTGGAGTTTTAGGATGAGCTCATATCTCACTGACCAATGATACAACTCGCTTTAGACTCTGTGAAAAAGGAAGCATGTCATACGCCGAAAATTCACGCATCTCCAAATAAGTCAGAATTGCAATGATTGCTGTATAACATTCATTCATGTCATACTTGAATGACATTGTTGCATAGGGTTCGTACAACGAACCACGATGTTCAAACACAGAATCACATAGTGATTCGTGCTCAAGCACTCAAGGCTCCTATGGATGACCAAAGTGATGTGTTCATCATATACGCCGAACCTAATCTTACTGTCTCCATCTGATGACGGCAAACAGCCAGAAACCGGTAATGGAGTGTAATTTTGGGGGATGTGTCGCAACACATTACTTTGGTCATCCATAAGCGCCTTGAATGCTTAACTACGAATCACTATGTGATTCTGTGTTTGAACGTCGTGGTTCGTTTTACGAACCCTATGTAACAGTGGCATTCGAGTATAACTTCGTTTACCACTGTTTCACCGCTTACTGAAACTAATCTTACTGACTCCATGGCGCGTTATTTTTGCTGATCGACAGAATGGTGTCTACCAAAAGACATCCATTAGACACTTATTTCAAGTGTGTGATCATAAATTAGAACGCGGATATACCTTAACCCTTTACATCTCAAGTTCCGGTTTACAATGTCGGTGCCATTTTTTGCCGTTCGTCCATTAATCACTGTGATTCTATGATTGAAGTTAGTCGTTCGTTTACGAACGCTGTTAAACAGTGATTTTCAAATTTTATTCTTTATCAAAGAATATTCATTCGCATGCATTTTTCATCACACACAATGATAGGTTCCGTGCCGTTTGCGCACATCACGTAGTAAGAGCATTATCGGTATCCATGAGCCTTGAAACAGTGGAGAAATGTTAATTAAGCTGCGAACTTTTAAGCTGGTACGTCCAACCTGTTCAATCACACGTGCTCTTGCACTTTGGTGGTTGGGGTCAAACCCTTATTTTAGAAACACAAACCCGTCTTTGCATCCAGTTAGCGGATCTTGACTGCTCAATGCAGATCACGCATCCGGCGTGCAACTGACGCCGGACCGAGTACTATTTATTGATGAGAGCTGCGTGTGAGATTGTCACTGCTTCGTCATTTCAAAAACTGCTGAGCACGAAGCCATCATGCGGTGTAAATCCATGGTCGATATCGATCTAATGCATAACCCGATTATCATAACACAACACACGGTAGTAAATTTGCAATCGAAGCACAAGGTTTTCTTTAAAAACAATTGATACATTTTTCGTGACTTTACGGCCCACGAAGTCTAGACGGTGTGGGCATAGACTGCTATTAAGTTCTTGAAATAGAACGTTAGTTTACCAATCACTCACTCACTCATTCAGTCCTCTCCGTGGCGGATTCGAGAACCGATAGTTTCAGGAATTCTTTCGTCCCAAACTTTGTCTGCTATTTCGTTGATAATTCAGATGTTATTTTTGATCTAAGCAGGTGACTGAGAGTGTGAGTTACGACATTATATTCTCACTCTAACAGTGTTTACTTAACGTTTTTTAAAAAGGATTTTCGTGTGGTTGTATCAATAGGACTGCTGAAAATTCGTGTACATGAATAAAGTCATTTACTTCTTCTTCTTCAACATCAAACGAAATTCAACTGCACGTTTTGTGACTAAACTCGAGCAATCGCCATGGAAACACCCGATATATATATAGCAGATATAGAAGACGTGTTTCTCATGCGTATTGTCGCAGTTGACGACTACATGTGGCATAATTATTTATTTTATATTACGAACAGGAAAAATGTAGACAGTTAGCGTTTTCCAAAATTTTGCTGCCAAGAAGACCGGGTCAATCCATGAGAAGACTTGATTTTAGGAAATCAAAATTGGAGTATTTGTAATTAAATTGAAAAGAATTTTGAAACACAATTTGTTCACATTTTCAATTCAAAATTGGTCAGAGTTGAAGAGCTCACACTGCTGCGAAGTTTAATTTGTCAAAGATGGTTATCTTTCATAGTTCGTCAAAAGATATGTGCGCGATGCCTTCATTGGTTACTCGTACAACGGCAGTAAAGAATCCTTCAACCTCAGATTAGGTACATTCACCCTAGTCTTTCCCTAACATTTAAATCATCTCTGGAAAAGTGCAAATAATGTTCAAACATATATTCGGTGTAGTTTAACCCAACCAAACTTGAGGTGCATTGGCCAGTTTACTCTTCCTTTTTTGAAGGATGCACTGCTCGTCAGATGCGAAAAATGTACGATTGAATTCCACCCAAGTTGATTGAAAAATTATTGACTTATGAAAGTCATCTGTTAGTAAAAGGTGCCATCATGTGATGCGTTCTGTGACGTATCACTAATACCTAATTGAAGCATTTTGAGGACAGCTGAAGGGCTAACAACTCTTTAACCCGAAATCATGCGTTTGAAACTATTTGTTCATCACCTCTCATTGCACTGCCTAACCAAAATATTAGCCTAAAGAGTTTATTCAATACCATTTAAAATTGCTTTCGTTTCACTGTTTGATATGAATTAGAATATTTTTTCATCTCCATCATGTAGGTTGAGTAATGCTTGATGTAAAACACCGAAAAGTTCATCCTTTGATAAAGTTACGCCAGTGCTTAGAATAATGAAAATTACTTGTTACGAAAACTTTGCTCAAATCAAGAAAATGGGAAAAACTGACACAGAGATCTGTTCGGTTTGCGACCACCAACAGATGTTGCTGCTCCTTCTGGACTGGTCGGTCAAACAAAGATACTTAAACTGTGCAGATCTGGAGAACTGTTCATAAAACTAATTGCGTTGGTCAAAGGGTGGACGGTAGCCCAGTTTGTTAAGGCATGGGACTACAATGGGGATGGTCGGGGTTAAATCCCCACCCGAATCGGGGGATATGCACTGCTGATGAGCTCAAATGAGAGCGGAACTCGAGTCCAGTGCTTCCATTATGGACCGTCGTGATCAACTTTGTGAATAGTTCGTTGGGTTTGGTACGGATGAGGAGGCACAAAATCAAACAACCAAAAATCGCTTACGAATATATTCATTTGCATGCGTTCTTGTCACCAACACAACCCAAAATCACGCAAATGCTGATTATTTAGTATCTGCGGTGCCTTGTGCACAAGTGTTATCAAGTTTTAGGTTCAATGGAACTTTTCAAAATGCTGCGTGGCTCGGAGTGAAAGGCATCACGTCCAAATACAACAGGACATCACATCCTCCATACACAAGAGTACTACTTGCAATATAGTCATGGCTTTGTTGTCAAAATATCACAATTATATCAAAAAGCATTCTGGACGGAGTGTACTTTCAATCACGGAAGACGTATATAACTAATAACTAACTAACTGTTTCAAGCGCAGGCGGGTTTCGATCTTACTCTCTCTGCCTGATGAGTGGAAACAGAAAGAAACCCTTCGTCGTGTGTGTGTGGTGGAAATGCATGCAAATGAGCACTTTTGTTTATCATCATGGGTTTAAACCCTATCTGCATGTGTATGGGCTTGTGTGATTGAACGGGTTGGTCGTACTAACCTTTTCCATCAGTGCCATACAAGGGCAAATCTTGTTTAATATTGCATCACATTTTCATTACTAATGATATTACATCAACTACAAATCCAGATCAACTGTTAGCATTCACAGCACTCACGAATTAAGTATTTTCAGTGCTTGTTCGACAGACACAGTGTCTTCCAACTCGAACTTTCGTTACCACATTTTTACCGCTTCAAGACTCACAGCACCTGATTTTGCTTTCGCCACGTTGTCCGCAAACTGCCAATTGCTTGTGATATCAGCAATACAAAATATTGATCATTTATAGGCGACTTAAGCGCTTGACCACTAATCAGTTGGTGAATATAATTTGGAACACCGTGATCTGTAGTACTAACCCGATACCAACTGCAACATTACTCATTAAATCTGGTCTCACTATCGCTACCTGATGACGGCAACCAACCAGATACCGGTTATGGTAAGTAAGTACTAGGGATTTGCGCAACTTATTGCATTGGCTATTCATGAACACATTGCGGGGTTGACAAGAGTTCACTTTGTGGTTCGTTTTACAAACATCCGTATACAGTGAGTTTGAAGTTTTACCGAAACGTCTTTTCGGTGCTTTTCCCGAATAAGGCTCAAACAATTAAGACGCTAGATTTACCATCTACCCCGCATCAACTCAACATATCAATTGCGTTAGAAATACAATCAGGAAGAACCGGTCTAAAATGATCCTCGCCCATTACTGAAGTTCACCGGGTAAGTCAGCGACCTTCCGTCATAGGTAAAGAGAATACTCATTTATGCGAACCAGTCACCTACGACATGTTTGCGAGAACAACTGTCACACTCATCTTATTTGTCAGGCGATCTTTCGCTAACGGGTTCCGTTCGATTTCTTTCCACGTAGAACCCGTTAAAAATACCTACGCGGAATTGCACACCGTTCTAAAACTCATGTGTTCTTTATCTGTTTCTGATTTTAGGCGGGCTTTCCATTCATTCAATTTTTTATAATTATCTCGGAACCAAAATTTATGTAGGCTTGCAATCATTGTTCATACATCACAATCGCATGAATTTTCATGTTCTACAGCGTTTAGAATGACTAAACATTCCGAATCGGGAGGAACAATCTCTCTTGCAGCTCATGCAAAGATAGGCTAAATTTGGTCGTTGGGCATCAGTTGCACACCAGCCAAGAGCTATATCTGCTCCTCCCAAGCTTGCACCCGACGCTTTACACCATGCCTCTAATGTGAGCGGGCAAGAGCAAGTTCTTCCCAAATTGAGGGGTCAATGCCAAGAGCTTTCATTACTCTTTTGCAAACGTATTTGTACCGTATTTGTGCCCAATGATCTAATAATTTAAAATCTAATTAGAATGAGGATTTAATAATAAAACTAAACAAATGGAGCCAAAACTAAACAAGCAAAGAGTCATTTTGAAGTCGTCTTGGAAAATACAATTAAACCATATTCTTCATAATGAAAGACATCGCGGTTTTTTTAAAATCTAGTTGTAAAAATGGAGCTGTCTGTCTAATTTCATCACAATGAATATCCTTAACTAAGGAATAACATTGAAAATGATTAAATGTTGTTGAAAATACCTAAATAAAAACGTTCTTCTGTGAACAACGTTATACTTAGATGCCACTTTTTAATACTGGTTTGTACAGCGAACCGTGATGTTTAAACACTGAATTACATATTGATTTCTGGTGAAGCACTCAATGCGCTCATGGATGATCAAAGTAAAGTTTTGCTCACATCCCCGAACTGAGACACCACTGCCGGTTTCTGGCTGTTGGCCGTCATCGGGTAGAGATAGTACTTTGGACGTTAACAACACATATTACTTGGCATTCATGAACGCCTTGAGAGCTTGACCAGGAATCACTATGTCGTTTAACCTTAAGCCTAGACATCATTGCTGGACAGTGTACAATAAATCCTGCAGTATCTTGAGTCTTCTAAAAATGATATTCAGGATTTTCTTGCTCGAAACCCTGCCCTGGTTAATTAATACGCATGTAGGTCTTGTTACGGGATATTCCATCCTAGCCTGGGCACCATGGCTGAGGAACAAATTGACGTGCAACAAAGTTGGTCTCCCGATACAGAAATTTGCCTTTCAAAGAGCGAATGTTAAAACTAAATCTTAACGATTTTACCCAACGACGGATATGTAGTGACCTCCTCTTGGCATTTAAAATCTTGCATACTGAGAACCATCCACTCAAACACTTGCTAAAGCCCAATGGCCTTACTGGAACACGATTACATTCGACTGGCTTTAAGAATTCCGCATTCTCGATTGGATATTCGTCGTAAT
>JACCGJ010005560.1:0-41172 GCA_013407085.1 Atriophallophorus winterbourni
GCTTTTCAGGCTGAATGAGATTGTCGATAGTTCGTTGAAAACACGCCACGCCGTTAGTGACACCAAATGGTATTCGACGGAATTGAAACAGACCACCACCGGCTTCGAAGGCAGTATAAGGCCGATCGGAAGCCGCGATCTGAATTCGATGGTAAGCAAATAGAAGGTCAAGAGTACTGAATACTTGAAAGTGTGAAATTTCTTCAATCATTTTATCTAAACGTGGTAATGGGTACGCATCCAAATAAGTGAACTGGTTAATGGTCTGACTATAGTCGACTGCCATGCGCTGCTTGTGATTAGAGTTCTTCGTAACAAGGACTTGAGCCCTTCACGGAGATGTCGAAGGTTCTATTATACCTTCTTGTAACAAACGGTTGACTTCTGCACATGAATTTTTCATCATCCGGGTGATGCCGCCTAGATTTTGTTGCAATTGGTTTGCACTCAGGAGATAAGTTGGCAAAAAGTGTCGGCGATTCCACAACTGCCGCAGCCAGGCCACAAAGAGCGAAAGTATCGGCTTCCACCGAATGGAATTTCAACTTTATCGTGAAGACCCAGGAAATCATGTCCAAGTAGGATATCTGTACAAAGATTGGGAAGTACAAACAGTTTCAAATTCCCATAGGATTCACCTCGGTATTTGATAGAAACAGCAGTAACCAGTTGTTTGGCAAGACATTGAAGTAGATGCCATTGTGACGACTGATTTGGCTGGATAAACCTTCCGAATGTGCAGTTTCAATACCTCGGAGTTGATAAAGCTGCAAGAGCTTCCTTTGTCGATCAGAGCTCGAAGGGGCGTTTCGTTTACAGAGACGGCTCTAATTGTACGTGATAAACAATCAGGTACGGCTGCAACCGATAAAGATGATATAACTGACTTCGAAATATAACTAGTATGATGTTTGCCTGTGTTACACGTTGAAAATGACATACACGTTGAAAATGACCCCGTTTACCGCAAAGATTACAAATAGCTTCGCGTGCCGGACATTTAGAACGATGATGTTTTGTCCGACCACAGAAATAGCAACTTTGAGTAGACAGTGCTGAAAAATTAACCTCCTAATCGCAAGCATCAGATCGTGGTGATAACTTAGATACACTGTCAGAATGATTCGGAGCAGTTGAGCATGAAAACGACTGATTGTTTCCATATGATTGTGACTGCTTGTGTGCCAGTTCAAGCGATCTTGCGAGTTGATGTGTTTCGTCTAAGGAAAGATCGTTATGAGCCAAGAGTTTTTCGCGGATATAATGGGACAAAATCCTGTTTAATATGGCGTCACGAACACATTCATTGTGATATTCAGCTGCAGTGACTGCTTTGAATTCACAGTCTTTAGCTAAAGACTTTAGCTTTTGAACAAACTGGTCAACATCTTGTACATTTTCTTGTTTAAATGTTTGCAAGAGGTATCGTGAATAGATAATATTATTAGGACGAACATATATTTAGCGTAGAGTATTGACTGCAGAGTGATAATCCTTGCAATCCGCGACATAATCATAAACCAATGGATCCAAAAAATGTATGAGAGTTTCCAATTTATCGAGCTTGTCAGAATCCACTGAATTGAGGTACGCGATAAAAGTCCGGAACCAGTTATTCCAGCGTTTAGTGGCGTCTGGAGAGTTTGAATCAGCATCGAAAAATCTTGGACGTAGAGTTGATTCCATTGTATTCTTAGAATAGTAAATTGTAACGTTCTTTATACGATCCGAATTAAGTTGAAAAGGAAGATGGGTTTGAGTGGAGTAAGCAACGCTTTACTATTCTAAGAATGAGCGTACAATAGCTGAAATGTAAACAACATGTTAGTCAACGGCATATAGAAAGTATACAAGCACACCAGAGATAACTTCCAAAGTAAGCAAAGCTGTCGACCAATTCAAGAATAACATCACACACAGTTAGATTTGTAAGAGAGCCGCTCTACGCCATGGTAAGTGTTTTACACTTATGAAAGCAAAGCACATGTCATACCTTGAAGCTTCTAATGCCAGGTCTTGTTTCATTATATGAGGGTCATCTCATAGAAGTGCGATGTCATCCGCATACTCTAGATCGATAGCTCTCACCCGGCAGAAGTTCAACACCTGCGCCCACCAGACCAGCTCAAGCTTTCATTAGGACATCGTCGATCGCGAAGTCAAAAAAGAAACGGCGAAATGAGGCTGTCCTGCGACATCCCACTGGGGATATTGAACGAGGACGAAAATTGTCCGTACGCTCGAACCCTGCCCGAGGTTCGGTAATAGAATGTTTTGAAGATCTAAACATACTTCTCAGGCACTCCATGTCTCAACAGGCAGTTCCAAAGACTTTCGCG
This sequence comes from Atriophallophorus winterbourni, assembly GCA_013407085.1. NCBI lineage: Eukaryota > Metazoa > Platyhelminthes > Trematoda > Plagiorchiida > Microphallidae > Atriophallophorus > Atriophallophorus winterbourni. The sequence continues at coordinate 2,340 of JACCGJ010005560.1, forward strand.
ATCGATTTAATCGAATGCCGCTCGGATGTCAAGGAATATCACGATAGTTGGCCTACGAAATGCGTGGCGTTGCTCCACTCATTGAGAGAGCGTGAAGATTTGATCTATAAACCCTCTACCGGCACGAAACCCAGTTTGCTCTTCACGGATTTGTTCTTTCCGTTGGGTACTCAACCGGTGAAACAAGGTGAATGCCAGTATTTTAGAAGCTACTGAAATAAGACTGATACCTCGATGATTTTCATAGGAATCGTGCCGTCCCATTTTTGAAAATCTGAGGAATTACGGATTCTCTTCAAGGGATCGGAATGCGTTTCTGAGCCCATATGTTGGCAAACAGCGCTTGCAGTTCACAAACTAGAGTGAAACTGCCATGTTTGAACAATGACGGTATCAAGGCATCAGCACCTGATGTCCTATAACGCTTAAGGTTCCGGAGTACATTGTAAATCTCTGATTGCATGGGTGCCTCGAGAGAAATCGACCATTGGGTACAGGTTTCCGTATCCTCGAAATCAGTACGTGCAGAAGGCCAGTGAAATTGTGCCTCAAAATGTTCTGTCCGTCGCTCCATGCGCCTGTGCGTGTTAAAGACTGGCGAACCATCTGCTTCACGTATCAGTTCACTGATGTCTGGAGGCCAGCTTCCAGTAGTTCTGATAATTTGGAACAATTTTATGAAATGGTTTACAGCTGCCGCAGATTCCACCAACTTTCGGTGTCGGTTCTCAAATTGGCAAACAGTTCACGTTTAAGAAGCCTTCATGACGCATCATGTATCTTATCAGATGAAAGCACCTGATGTTGGTCCATTAGTTGGAGAGAATTCGCAGAAACTCAGTGTTAAGCGGCTGTTTCCAAGATGGTTTGTATTCCACTCCATTGTTCATCGGAAAGACGCAAACTCAAATTGGCCTTATACTCCCCGAGAACCCGGAGATCATTAAATCTGGCAGCATTCAGCTGGCTTACAACGTTTCTACGTTTCCCGCCCAAACGCATAGATCTTATGGTATTATGGTATGTAAGCACAAGCCTCATCCGGGCAAAGTGCCGCACAGTCAGAGACTGCACGTGGGCTAAGATGCTGTCAGGTTGCCCAGGCCTAGATAGATATGAGGAAGAAAAAATAACAAGAAATAGTAGTGAGACTCCAGCCTGTTTCAGCATGCAACTCACTACCTCTGGCCAATTCACTTAGCACGGTGTTAGCCGCACAGCACAAAGTACTGCACGGCTGCACATCCGATCACATCGAGAGCTTAGCACAGACTAACGCATGCTCTGACTCTAGACAGGTGCCCCAGTATGAACGGCAATCTTGCACACTCCCTCCTCATGAGTAGCTAATAGCAATATAGGCACTGTGTAACTGAGGCTGCCGACTGAGATTTCCAGGTGGAGCTGTGAAGCTTCGAATGGCGGAAGTTAATGCTGGTAAGGTACGGTCTGTGCTCTGAGCACCAGCTAAGCAATCTTTCGCCGTTGTCATTACGATGACAATCGAGACCGAACCTTCCACCCACGAAATGCTCGTTTGAAGATTGACGGCCTACATCTCTCTAATTATGACAACGATGTCACTCCTCGATGCACGTCTAATGAGGTCTTGTAATTTTCCATAGAACTCATCATTGGCAAAGTCAGAGCTACAATTAGTCTGTGCATAGTCCGCAACCACAAACAGGTTGCATGATTGTTTGCGACATTGGCCTTTCTTGCACGAACCCTGTAGTCTTACTGGTATAGTATGGTATGAAAGCACAATCCTGATCCAGGCAAACTGCCGTAGAGTCAGAGACTGCACGTGGGCTGAGATACTGTCAGGTTGCCCAGGCCTAGACAGATATGACAAAAGAAATAGAAATGGTAGTGAGACTCCAGCGTGTATTCGCATGCAGCTCACTACCGGCGGCCAATCAATTTAGCACGGTGTTAGCCACACAGCACAGAAGTACTACAGGATTGCACATCCGTGCCCAAAGTGACTGTCGACTGGGATCCAGTCTAACAGTCCGACCTCAACTATCTCACTCAAGACAATTCCGACACCAGCTTGACCAGATACCATGGTGTCGTTATCAATGGACATGCGTAGATAGTGCGAATAGTTCGAACGATTAGGCAATCGCTTAACCGAGCTAGAGTTATGCATGCGTATTTCAGACAAACAGCATACAACGACATCGAGGATATCAAGTGTGCAAACCAAGACTGCCTGTTGTCCGATGCTAGCTAAAGTCTTACATTAAACGCTGGTAATTTGAATGGTACGCGCGGGCGGAAGAACGCTCTGGAGGCAATCAAAGACTAAATATTCGAAGTGGCTTAATTTGGAGACTTCAATGAACCAGCTGTAATTCTGTCAGGGCTACCCAAAGTACTACAAAACGGAAAACAGTTATTTAAAAAGTTTGCATGCCGTGTGAGATCATTTAAAGCATTGTGAGCACAGAGCGTGAGAGTGCAGGTTCTGTCATTTTTACCTGTATTTTCATAATTGCTTGTGGGCATGATACTACCCGGTTGCCCAGTCCGAAGTAGGGGTCGGTTTAGGAGGCCCCATCTGAAGCGTTTGGCTAAAGAGCCTGAACCATAAGGCAGTGGGTTGAGACTGAATTTGTCTGACCTATATCCATCAACCTTCCTGGTATCATTAGCTCCTCTGGCACCAAAAGACAGCACTCAGTATAGCTCAATGGGTCATGGAGGTAAACAAACTATCGCAACATGTTAACGTCCAGTCTCAGCGCGACTTTCTAAGTAATTAATTGTGGTTTGATATATTTTTTCCTGTTTGTAGGTCATGAATGTATTAGGGAACTTATTGTAGCTATCCACAAATGAACTCTAATCTTACGTTAACATTCGTTTATGTCCAGCTTTTATTCGTATTATAAATTGAAATTCGCATGGCTGTTCAAGTTGCCAATGGAATTGGATCGCATTTTATCGATGGCATTGGTAAGCCACCTATACACAATAATCATTTTCTAGATATCAATGACCCCGAGTACATTCGCCAACTTTTGCGTCCACCGGTGATAAAGGAAGATGTGAAGCTCATGCAAGAACGTGCACGTGTTTCCTTAATATTACGATCACCCGTTTTCAAAAAGGAGCTGGAAAAAATTGTCGCTTCTCAATTGAAAAATGGCTGCCTCAATACCAATCTTGTAGCTTTGAAACATTTGTTAGACTATCTTACACCACATACAAAATTCGGCAGCTCTAATTTCACGAAAGGTTTGTCAATTTGAGATGGTTACTTCCAATGTGTATGCTTTTTTGACTCTGCTCGAGTATTGCACTCAAAATAAAAACCATTAATATTTTATGCTCCTGCATGGGGATACTATCGTGCTAAACTGATTTATGATTGGTAGTGAGATGCGTCTCACTACCGTTTCTATTATATTTTCATTCCTCACATTTGTCCAAACCTGTGCAACCCGAAAGTATTTTAGCCCATGTGCAGTCTATGACTGCTTAACTGCCTGAAGCACGTTTGTGCTTTCACGCATACATACATTTATGCTCAATTCATCCTCTAGAACCTGCCTGCCTGTAAATGTTGTCTTGCATTCGCTTTGATCACATCACAAAATGCAGCGTAAGTAATTTGAATGATATGGTATAAAAGCACAAGCCTGATCCAGGCAAAGTGCCACACAGTCAGAGACTGCACGTGGGCTAAGATACTGTCAGGTTGCCCAGGCCTAGGCAGTTATGAGGAATAAATAAGAACGCGTAATACCTTGAGCTTTTCATAATCGTTTTAAATCCTGACCCGGGGTCAATTTGAATTCGCATTCGAAAACCGTGGTTCGTTTCGTAAACCCCACTTAATAATGTCAAACCTCTGTTTGTATTTGAACTATCTTTTCTTAATAGGGCTTTATCTTCGAAGCCAGAAACAGCAGCAGCAAAAATACGGCTAGATATCGATTTAAACCCGTTTCTGGTGAGAGTGATTCTAGCACGATATTATCTATACAGCATTCACGACCGTTCAGCTTCTCGTATGTTCTATCTTTTATGTCCGAAGCCTTTCAATCGCACCTGTAAAATGTATATAGATTCTGAACGATGGGGTTTTTAAGAATTAGATGAACATTGCTAACGTTTTTGATGAATTTTCCTTATTCTGCTTAATGGCAAAAGTTATAAAGCTGTCCAACTTGATCCCGTGTGTATATTAAGGAATTAGATTGCCTGAAACGTCGGAAATTTTATTTTACAGATACATGTGTTCTAGATTTTAGCTTTCTCAACATCACAGAAACAGAACATCGTTACATGGACTGTAAACAGCATCCGTTTCTTTCAAGTATAGTACAATAATGCCTAAATCACCTGTTCAAAGTCAACGAATCTTGGAAACTATAAATAAGTCAACGCAGACGTTTGGGCGAAGGGTCTGTGTTTCGGTTGATGTCTATATTGTTTTGAAATTTTCTGGTCTAACTCTGGAACGTGCATCTTTTAACTGGTGGTTGGCAGGCTAGAATGGTTATAATGTATAAAGTTACCTTTCTCTTTACTCGCTATAATTCGTTCTTATTCACCTCATAAATAAGATTTGCTATTGGTACCTGATAGACCAGTTCATTCAGAAGAAAGCAGTTTGCATTACTGCTCGCCTGTTTTCCCCATAAAATAGGATGCCGTCAACAGTATTCTATTTTCAATACGGGATGCACGGTTCTGTTCAATTAAACATAACACTTTGAATGTAATAAACCCGTTCCCGCGTGGGTTTTTATCGCCAAAGTAAACGATTTTTCAGTATCGTCAACAAGGTTTGTCTTTGTTAACTTTTAGCGTATACCGACAATGAAAACCTTTTTCCTCATATTCATGGATTTTAATCATTCGCCATTTCCATGTTTCCAGGGGCAACTATTCCAGTGCTACCCATAAATGATTTGAAAAATGTTCGTCCACAATCTTATCAAAAAGGTGAAAGACTTGTCCGATGCAAGGTTGCATCTGTTTATCGTCTGGTAGAAATATTTAACTGGAATAAGGGTATCAACTGCCACATAACGGTGAGTGGATTCGGCTGTCAGTTCAGATTGTGCACGCATTATTCTCTCCTATCTATCTAGGCCTGGGTAGCTGACAGCATCTTAGCCCACGGACAGTCTGGGAGTGTGTAGCACTTTGCCTGGATCAGGCTTGTGATTTCATACATACATAGTTGAATGGATCCTAACTTTCTCATTTGTATACACGTTAAAGTTGGTTGAATCTGAGTCTAAAAATTCGTCACATTAGAAACGAACTCTTCGTCCGTTTTGATTCTTTTCCGTCTTTCATCTGATTCAACAACTAAAAATTTATCATTTATCAGCACCCGAAAAATTGACAAGAAATCACTCCGTGATTTTTTTATTCGAAGACTGCAGTTCGTTTTACAAACCCCGTCTAATGAGGGTTTCAAAGTCAAGCACTGTTTCTCGACCACGAACCATTTCAATGCTCATTGAACTTAATTTGCTTTTAACACCTGCTACGGACAGCAGCATGAAATCGGTAGTGAAGTGTAACTGAGTGAACGTGAGCAACTATACTTTTTATACACTTTTTCTCCAAAAGTTTGATATAAAATTTATACTTTAAACTCGTGTTAAGTTAGTAGGAAAGATGTTCATCATCATCATCATCATGAAGCACAAGTCTGGAGCCAGACAAAGTGCCAAGCAATATGAAGCAGGAAAAGCGGATAAGGAAGCGCGTGGAAAAGGGAAAGCAGGCAAGTGGAATACGCAAAAGCAAATGCACAAAAAAGCAGCTTGTTTTTGTAGTTTCACTGCATGCGATTTTTTGGTTTTGTTTTATATAAAATAATACCGGATAAAAATTATGACACACATAATAAAATACACTGGCGCCACTGACTTCGGTTTGTAGCCATATCGCGTAAGGTTTCCAGCCAACTATTAGGTGGAGCTTTTGGACCCCACCCAGGCAAACGAATACGCCCAACTGAACCTAGCGCTACGGTGAGTTTCTTCATCCCAACGCGCCACGTCATGGACTGGCCACCCGATCTTTTCTCCCAGCTTCTGTCAGGCTCTGCGAATAAGGCGCGGTACGGTATACGGTGAGTAGGCATTCTTAATACATGTCCCAACCATCGCAAGCGAGCAAGTATCAGCATTTCTCTCAGTCCGTGGCCACCTGGTCCTAACACCCGCTTGCAGACATCTATATTTGTAACACGATGCTGCCACCGAATGCGAGCAATTCTACGCAGGCAACGGGTATCAGAAACAGAAAGCCGACGGACATCTTCTGCTCGGATAGACTAGGTTTCGCAGCCATAAAGGAGTGTAGCACGCACCACTGCGTTGTATACTCGGCCTTTAGTATGGAGTGAAACATCGCGTCGACGCCACAGGTGGCGAAGGTTAGCAAACGCTGCACCCGCTTTGCGAACACGATGTGAGATCTCGTCCTCGACACAACCTCCAGCGGAGATACAACTGCCAAGGTAAACAAAGCTGTCGACCAATTCAAGATTGACATCGCACACAGTAAGGTTTGGAAGAGAGCCGCTCCAATCCTGGGTAAGTGTTTTACACTTGTTAGGCGCAAAGCACATGCCATACCTTGAAGCTTCAAGTGCCAGGCGGTCCAGGGCGTGTTGCATTATATGAGGGTCATCTCCCAGAAGTGCGATGTCATCGGCATACTCTAGATCGGTCGCTCGCTCACCCGGCAGAAGTTCAACACCTGTGCCCACCAGGCCAGCTAAAGCTTTTCTCAGGACATCGTCAATCGCGAAGTTAAAAAGGAACGGCGAGATAGGGCAGCCCTGCCGCACCCCGCTGGACGAGGACGACAATTGTCCGTACGCTCGAACCCTGCCCGAAGTTTGGCAATATAATGCTTTCAAGATCCAAACAAACTTCTCGGGCACTCCATGTCTCAGTAGACAGTTCCAAAGACTTTCACGATCGAATGAATCGAATGCCGCTCGGATGTCAAGGAATACCACGATAGTTGGTTTACGAAAAGTGTGGCGTTGCTCCAGTAACTGACGGAGTGTGAAAATTTGATCTATGCACCCGCGGCCGGCACGAAACCCAGTTTGCTCCTCACGGATTTGCTCTTCCCGTTTGGTACTCAATCGGTGAAGCAGAATGGACGCCAGTATTTTAGGAGCTACTGAAATGAGACTGATACACCGATGATTTTCACAGGAATCGCGCCGTCCCTTTTTAAAAATAGGAGCAATTACTGATTCTCTCCAAGGGATTGGAACGCGTTCCTCAGCCCATATGTTGGCGAACAGCGCTTGAAGTTCGCGAACTAAAGCGAAACCGCCATCTTTGAACAATGACGGAAGCAAAGCATCAGCACCTGATGCCCGATGGCGCTTAAGGCTCCGGACTACACTGTAAATCTCTGATTGAGTCGGAGCCTCAAGAGAAATCGACCATGGGGTACAGTGTTACGTATTCTCGAAATCAGTGGGTGCAGAAGGCCAGTTAAACTGTGCTTCAAAATGTTCTGCCCATCGCTCCATGCGTCTGTGCATGTTAAAAACTGGCAAACCATCTGCTTCACGTATCAACTCACTGATGCCTGGTCGCCCGCTTCCAGTTGTTTTAATGAGTTGGAACAATTTTCTGAAATTGCCTACAGCTGCCGCAGATTCCATTTCCGTAGCCTTAGAACTCCACCAACTTTCCCTGTCGGTTCTCAAACTGGCAACTAGTTTACGTTTAATAAGCCTTCGTGACGCATCATGTATGCTATCAGCAGAAAGCAACCGACGTTGGTCCATTAATTGGAGAGAATTCGCAGAAACCCAGTGCTGAGCTACACGGGAAGTCAACCCACAACTATCCAACGCGGCTCTTTCCAAGGAGGGTTGAATCCCACTCCATTGGTCATCGATACTATTTTGGGGAACTGTAGACAGATGCATACTCAAATTGACCTGAAACCCTCGGAGAACCGGGAGATCGTTAAGCCTAGCAACATTCAACTGCCTTGCAATATTTCTACGTTTCCCACCAAAACGCAGCCATAGATTGCTCATGGACTAAAATTCTGTCAGGTTACACTGGCCTAGCCAGGTATCGCAGAGCAAAATGACCTTGTGACTCCCGTTTTATTCCACATGCAGATCACTACCGTTGGCAAATCCGTTTAGCGTGATGTTACTCACACGACAGAACCACTCTGCAATTGTTTATTCGTGCAGTAGTTGACACAGTCATGTTTTGTTAATCGATTAACTCTGAAACTATGTTCGGTATCTTAGCCTACGTGCAGTCTATGATTGTGCGGCACTTTGTCTGGATCAGGCTTGTGATTTCATACATCAGACATACACAGCCGATACTAATGAGCCCTGACATTGAGTATGGTGCGGTCTCATTGTTTGCGATAATTTTTTTACTTATCTGGACTTGTTCGATTTAACAACGTCGCGCTTTCTCGGATGATCTACTAAACCGTTTCTATCGAATGATTTCTCGAGTGGTTTTTTGCCCCGATGGGTTCAGAGTCAATGTTGGCTCGTTTCTTCATTGAAAATGCTCACGAATTAGATTTTTAGTCACTGAGCTGTCCAGCTAGCATTTTGCTACTTATAATGACGAATGATATTATCGTAAATAATTGTTATGAACTTACCTTTCGATTAATCGAACTTGTATAAGTCATTCAAGTGATACTGTGTGAAGTCAATTTCTCGATTTCTGTGTTGATTAATCGTTTTATGGTACGTCACATTTATTCATCCATTCCTATTATCAAAGGCCCATGTGGCGCGTGACGTCAACGAATTCTTGATCAATCCTATTGGCCTTCTCTTCCACGAGGTTACCGCATCTTCGTTAGCCAAGGTTGACCTGCAAGGTAAATAGACAATGTTCAATATTTCCAACATGTTTATGCTCTGTTCCTGTATGTCTACATGCTTCATACCACTTACCCACTAAATGCAGCCATTTTTCATCAGTTTCGTGTCGGCTCCGTGAGACTGATCGTTTTCCACACTTGTTATCCTTCCACCTGCTTTTACGTTTTCCAACAGTTTGGACCAACTTGAACCGGTTCCAACACGGCATCATTACTTTCATTATGTAACGGGTTGCACTATGTTAGTACTATGTCTCATTATGAGCTTGAATATGTAGTAACCCGTTTGAATGTAAGTATCAAAACTCCATTAGTTTCTGACTCGATGCAAAACATTTTCCGTGGATGCTACATCAAGCGGTTGTATTAATTTTGTAGTTTTATTCCTAAACTATTCAACATGTTATGAGATCATACATAATTCAGGGCTGTGATGGCTTAGCAGTATAACGTGTGCCTGTTAAGCGAGATGTCCCGAGTTCGTAGCCCATCTCTGTTGCTCATATTGCTGTATTACTATATGTGTGCGAAACTTGGGCCTTGCGTAAAGAGCACTTTCAGTGTCTTTAAGTATTTGACAGCCGATCTCTCCGCAGCATTATAAGAGTTACCTGTTACAATCTCATACGCTCTCCGAAATAGGTTCTTCGGTAGTAATGTTGATATAGAGAAGCAGATCAACTGCATAGGTTCCAAAGGTTGTCATAGCCGGGGGTGGCAGTGGGGATAAGCTCCCACTGTCTATAAAATGCTCCCATATGGCGTGCGTCTCAAATAGCTTCTGACAACCAAGTCGGGCTTCTGGCCTGCACGAGTGGCTCTCTGAGCCCGGCGGAGCTGCTTCTACCAACAGCAGAAGGGGCGATGGCGAGTGACTGGCGCCTAAAAACCAGTTTGCTTCGGGCAGATGGAGCTCATTAGCCTGGGAGGGCATTTCATCTAAGGGAAGGTAAACCCTGATTTTAAACCCCCGCTGCCTTGCGGGATACCCAATCGCGGGAAAGGCTTCGGGAGTAAACCCTGAATAAAAATCTGGAGCAGAGTCTCGTAGACGGTTAGTTGGTGCACACCACCTCTTTTTGTCAACTCCCTGCTGCCTTGCAGGTCGCACTTGGTTGTGCAAAGGCTAGAGAAGCTGACTCGAACAAACGCCGAGTGGTGCTGGGGACGCTGCTTTGTACCCAAATTCCCAAGACACTTCAAACGAAGCCGACTCATCCTCCAGGAGGAGATAGTCGCACAAAAGTAAAAGTAAAGTAAAGTAAGATTAACTGCATAGGCTATGCTGGTTGGGACTACTGACTTCCGAAACGGATTCTTTTTACCACGCGACATCCTGATTGGCCTAAATCTGGCGGTGGCCAAACCGTCGCATGGCATACGCAGCTAATACCCTTTCCAAAATCGACATGGCACGTCTACGAGGCTGGGGCCCCGCCATCAGATCTCACAATGGCTAGTTATTCTTCACAGTCTGTCCCGAAATCTTGTTCAACGGCGGTCTTGCACTAATCATCTTCTTGGGGTGTTTGCTTAACCTTTTATGTTGTCAAGCGGAGTGACGAGAAAAGCTTGTTAAGATGCATGCCAGCGATAGCCGCAAGGAAGCTGTTGTGCTGATGTAGCTCTACTCGTTCACGAAACGTGATTGAATTCATGTTTCATTCTAGGTGTAGGCACCTCATCCCTACTCTTCGATAGAATCCGTAGCTGTTTAAGTCCCACCCACCCCATCTTTTAGGATTTTACTTTTTCGTGGTTGTGTGACAGTTAAGCATTTGGTACACGCTACCGGTGTAATGCTGTCTCTGATGATCATGATGATGCACATTTTGCGAGTGTGCTTGATTCAGATTCTCTGTCGTGGCAATGTTGGGTTGCGTTCTGGGACTTTGTGTGGTGTGTGAAACGTGTGCTTGTTCGAACTAGTGAAACCCGAAATAAACACCAGCCCTTAAAATCTGGTAAGGAAATGATTTCAAATCTTCTTTGGAATCTAACATGAAAACAAACGTTATACCATTCATGATGCTGTTTCACAGGTCAATCTTGGTGATTACTGGTTTGTTTTCTACGAAGTGGCATTTCTGTGTTTAGCTGGATTTGCTGATCATCACTATGGGCGTGTGCAATCGTGCAATACAAAGTACTACAGAGGTAACCCCGTACTAAATTGCTCGCCCCCGATAATGGGTTGCATGGGACAACACATTGCAGTCTCAGGGCCATTCTTATATCTCTGATCAGCCTTGCAAGTCTGGCTGTACCTCAGTTCTTGTGCGGTCTGTAAATGTGTGGCAGATTATCGGTCTTCAGGCTTGTGATGTGATACATGCGTATATTAGGAACCCATTCACTTTCACGTTTTTCTGATATGCTAGGATCTCAATGCATGTTTAGGCAAACATTGTATTAATGTATCTGTTTATGGATCGCGTTGCAAATGCTACCACAAGCTTCTCTATTGTTTCTGATCTACCAGACGTTCCACTACCTTGTTAATCGTTTGTTAATTTTCACGCTACTGCTTCGCTTGCTGATATTGAGTTAGCTTCTTTGGACTACTAGCTCTCAACACTTGTTACTGGTGTCGATGGCGTCACATATTCTCGTTCATTTTCCACTACGTAACTTCCATGTAAGCGTGGCCGGTGCTTCAATAGCCTGTAACCTTGAATATCTGTGACTGTTTCCCTTGAAACCCACTCGATCACTGGAGTAAAACCCCGATTTATTGCATGTACTATTTAAAAATCTAGTTCAAACACAGAAAAAATTCAAGTGGCAATCTCATAAATGAGTTATGGCATCTTTCCAGCAGTCCCTGAGGCAATCTTGTCATCAGCTTAGTCGATCTCCTGAGCTGTTCTTTGTTGTGGGTAATATAAACTTTCGAGACTACACGTGCAGTCTATGATTTCGTGGACGTAAAACGGTGTATATCAACGCAGCATCTATCATCTCTGAGCATCTTGCAAAATTCAGGTGGCATCTAGTCAGTGATCCGAGCAGCGTTTCTTTATGAATTTAGCACGTAGGCTTCATGCAGTTAGGCACCATGACCCAGGCTAATCGAACTTGCTGGCCAAAGGTGCTGTTTCTGTTTCGTCGTGCATTAACTGTTTAAGTTTCCATCTGCTTTGTCTTGTTTATATGATATTCAGTCTTCGATATTATCATCGCTGTGGCACCATTCATGATAGCTTATGACGATTCACAATTTGTTCTCTGGATTGTTTGAGAGGAATAAACGCGGTTACCCATGCTGGGCTGCCATGTAAACATTAAGGTATTTTGTCCGTCCGATTGAGAACTAAAAGGATTACAGCCTTAACTGATCCACTAAATCTGCTGTGAGAAAATGTTAATGCACGATTGCTCTTAACCCTATTCTCTCAATCAATTTAGTGACATTTTTCTGCTGTTTATATCAGTAAGAAACATTTAAACTTTTACTTTTTCATAGTTGTGTGGCAGTTAAGCCTTCGGTACATGCTACCGGTGTAATGCTGTCTCTGATGATGATGATTGTTTCATTTCAGGCAATATTTTGGACCCTGGTACGGTCGGGCTCGGAGTCGACACGCGTGGATGGCAATTGCATGCAGCCGTTTACGACGCACGGCCCGATATTCGGTGTATTATTCACTTAAATACACCGGCCACTGTAGCGGTACGTACAATTCTATCGATTATTTAGAGACCCTTTCTTGTTCTTCTGGTTTTCCGTTAGACGACTCGTTAGGCGTGTTGGTGGTTTCTCAAAGGTACCTCAAATACCCGATCGAGCGGTGTAACATCACAACAATTCCGACGCCATTTTTCTGTACAAATATACGAGCCTACACTCGGTTTTTACATCTGGAACTGTGTGCGAGCCTTGATCTCTTTGTTTAACCAAACCGGCATGTCGTTTGTTTGTTTTTTTCTGCAGCGCAATATAAATTTTCGTCGTGATTATCCACAGGACGAAATCGTTGCACAACTGCATGCATGTACCGAAACAATCCTTGTGTGCTTTCAACGTGCATATATGCGCAATCGCGTCTTTTTTCGCTGCTCAAAATATGTCCTTCTCATTCAAATACTGCTCGCGTTTCGTGATACAATGTTCTCTGTCTAGACTGAACCAGCTTACAATCTATCGACTTTTACCTATGGTCATACGACAATGATCGGTATGCATGTTCAACCCGCTTATGCCGTATGTACCACGTCGCTGGTGGTGTTTGCGCTTATTGCAGTTACTAATCATTTGCTATCAATTACGTTGTTTCCGTAAAGGCATTGGATTGTATGCCATTTCAAGCGTTGTACAGTTATCTTAGCTGTGGTTCGGTGTGCACGACAGATGAACTATTTCTTTATCAGATGGAGTTCGTCCATACTTACGTAGATTAACAAATAACGGCAAAGCGCCTCGCCCACCAGGTGATTCGTGTGGCCTCTATTCGTTGACCATCTTTCCTTATTTCCGGGGGGGGGCGTCACACAGTGTGCATCATTGAGCCATGTAGGTACCAAATCCATCGCACCACGCTGTGGTCTAAATCGAAATCGGTTTCTATAACTTCTTGCTCAAGTGTATTGAAGGTTTAGCGTTTCAACGCACATGCAAGATGTCTCATACTTTCAACCATCGATCAAACGCGATTGCCACCGAGGTCTTCCATTATCCTCGTACATTTTTCCGTTCTTCGGGAATATCTGTAACCTAGTGAACAGAGAGGTGAAATCTTGCTGTTTTTCGATACCGAGTCTCTACTGAATCACTTTGATACATACCACTGTGTGTTTTGTGTCGTTCCGAATGAAAATATTGTTCCATCTTACATGGTTCAACGTCTCGTCAACATGTAGTGACCATCGGTGGTCCCCTGCTCCATCTCCATTCCGACCAACATTACGTCTCTATCATATACTCTCACTTAACGATTTGCACCACATAACGTATCCACCAAATCACTTAATCCACAACAGCACTATCTGCCCATGCGCATTTATCTATTTGGCTGCCTTGTAGGTTTCATGCACCAAGTCCGGTCTACTGCCTATTTCTCAAGAAGCCATGATCATCGGTGAGGCTGCAATGTATGATCCGAATTTGCTTAATGCTTCGCACACTCAAACCGAGGGAAGTGATCGACATGTACACAGTGATGAAAGGACCATGATCGCCGCCGCCTTGCATGAGCGAAGTGACAATTGCATGCTCATAATCATACGAAACAATGGTGTTTTGGCAATGGGTCAATCAATTGAAGAAGCGTGGTTCACAGCTTTCACGGCGATGATTGCTTGTGAAACTCAGGTTGGTCTCTTCCGGTATATCCTTGTTCCATATTGTGATATGTCTTTTGTTTTAAAACCAATTGTTCAACACCGATAAGATCACCTTTTAACTTTTATTGACGCATAAAAAGCTTCTTTCCATGCGCGTCAACTCAAGCATTTTATCTATCCAAATATTTTGTTTGTTTTACCATGATTTTACGACTCTCATTCTACCACAGCTCCGCCTCGCGTCAATTAGCGAGGATGAATTGATTTTGCCGGCGAAGGAAGCTCAAGAGGCTGCTCATCGAGTGGGTCGCACCCCGGCTGCAGTACAATTGCGTCCTGGAGACAAGGTCGGTAGCTCAGGTTGGCGTCGTGGTGAATTAGAATTCGAAGCAATTATGCGTCGCCTTGATGCTGCTGGTTATCAAACGGGACACATTTATCGCTTGGGCCAAATTCATTCCGCCACTCCCGTATGCCGCCCATCTGGTGATATTGCTGACGGCCTCGCGGGAACCGAGCATATGACTCCTCGTGAAGCCGCCGCGCATGTTCGCAAAACGGCGAGTTTGGGTAGGGGGCTTCGTGGAGTGAAGGATTTAGAAATCCCACCGACAACCTCTTCGTTCGCTGCGAGTTATTATGGAGATGAAGAATCACGGTGAGTGCAAATTACTCGGTTTCGTTTGAATCCAAAAGTCTATTTTAATTTTGAGCTACATTTATACTCTGTTAGAACGTATTGTATGGTTTGGGCATTATGTCACTTCTTTTACACTGTTTCCAAAAGTCCCGAGGACTCTTGATACAACATCAACCACATCAAACTTCCGCGCTTTCTTTCTCTTGTCACTTGCGTCAGCCATGAGGTCAACCTTTCCAACGTTAATCTCGTGTTCCCCTAGCCATCCTAAATACAAAAGAACGCCAGTTCGTCAGGCGTTTTTATGACGCGAAGACTAAAACCCTCGCCTATCTTATCTAGACAGATCTTTTTACCACAACGCTGTCCTCAACCTTTTGGTACCGGTAGTCACTTTCATCTGATTTGCCTATTGATTCCGTGTCAATGGGTTAACTTCATACCCGAACTGCGTCTGGCTCGTTTGACTGACCTTGTTGAATTGCATTTCTTGCAATAGCAGCTCACGTTGTCCATCTGATCCGGTTTCCGAAATAGGAATTTTACTCGAACCGTCCTCTTGCGATTACCCCTAAACCCTAATTCTTGCGGATTCGCTATTGCTGCTGTGCCGGACGGTGATGCTGTGCATTGAATGCGATATCACATGATTACCACTCTTCACTAATGTCCTTCATACCTCTGAAGTATATCAGTGTGTCCTATACGGACAGCGTCTTCAGAATGATTGTTTTACCTTCTAGGGATCATGGAGAAACTTTTAGATATAAGTTTCAACCCTATTTCAACATGATACATCGATCCGTCAAATCCAGCATTATCGTTTTTCATTATGCGACATGTTACCAAAACAGCGAATCCTGTTTATAGTGCGCCATTTCGTTTTCATTTCAGATACGAATCCCTTGTGTTGATGCCCTGTTTCCTTAACTAGCATACGATGGGCACTATGCTTGTCTGTCACATTATTGTGATTGAATTATTCTAGTTCCACTTGCTTCTATGGCGAGAATTTTTTCAATAGGGTATTGATCGAGCACACCTCCGCTGATATCGCGAAACGCAGTGACTACATCACCGCATTGTGTATATCATTCACTGGATGTTAGTTGTATTTCGCGCAGTTACATGTTGCATTCGAGTTGTGCACACCTCACTCTAGTTTTATAATGCTTAATCTTCGGTAGATTCGGTAACTGTTCAAGTCCCGCCCTTCTCCGTCTTTTAGGGTTCCAGTTTGTCATGGTTGTATGGTAGTTAAATATTCGGTACTTGCTACCGGTGTAATACCGTTTCTGATGATCATGATGAGATCCACATGTTATAGTATAACTTTTTTAAGAGTTTACTCTACTTACGTTTACTTCACTCGTTATCAGAGCTGTGGCCGCGGCTGAGGCACGCGCCAAGTCCATGTCTCTGTCGCGCACTCATTGGTTGAACACCCCCAATGTGTATGCACGAAAAGATATTACTGAGATAGGCACGCCGACACCCAAGACAATCACGCATTGGACCGAGCAAGCCGAGACGACCAAACTTCACTCCGGTGGTGTGGCTGTTCCCATCGACAATCCTAATCAGTTTGCACCACAAGGTCATGACCCGTACGAATTCAAAAGGAAACAGCGAAAAGTAAGTTGGATAGTTGGAATTTATCTTTGGTTCGTACGACCTGTCCGCATTGTCTCCCTTCCCTCCTTTCTACGTTTCTCATTCACCTAGAACTTGCAAAACTGTGATGTCAGCACAATTCCATGTAAGAATCGATATCTATATAACACGAGCAAATAATTGCAATCCGTGTAAGTGTTAATATCAGAGGTGAACATGTTTCTCCCGAATTCACCCAACGTCAGACTGTACATGATACTTCCATCGCCAAATGATAACGATTGCTTGCTTTCCGGGTGATGCTCCAATAGCGACGAGAGAAAGTCGTGTTTGAATTCAGCGGTAATGTTGCTCAATTTGATGAACTGTTCTTCTGTAGTCATACAATCTGGTAGTTTCTCATCCAATGTGTCGTCTTTGGTTGTGTGGCACTTTGTGTGGCCCCATGCTTGTGTACGTATGTGCAATCGTGCAGCACTTCTGTGATGTGCATGTAACACCGTGCTAAATTAATTTGCCATCGTTAGTGAGCTGCATGCGGAAACACGTTTGAGTCTTACTGTCATTGCTATTTTCCTTTTCCTTATCTGTCTAGGCCTGGGCAACCTGACAGTATCTTAGCACACTTGCAGTCTGTAACTGTGCGGCACTTTACCTGGATTAGGCTTTTGCTTTGATACATACAATACTATCCTGACAGTGAAAAGCAAGAAACACTAAAAATGCCTACGGGACTGCAGTTTCTTCTTCGTTGGTCCTCTTCACCGAAATCACTTTTACCCGGGTCGATAGAATGGGTTTATTTGATACAAGTAAAAACGCAACCACATTCTCATTACGTACCTATATACGCTTGTGTGTAGTCAAAATCCAAGCGATGTTCTCTTATCCTCTCGATTTCCCCTAAGCGTTTATCCTCCCTGATTATTCCAACGCATACCCCTGTTTCTATCGGTAACCGAGATGAATTTTCTTGTTTTTCTAAACCGAAGTATCCGACTTCAACGTGCTTTGTCGTGTCATTTATATGCATTGTTCGAACGGGACTAAGTTTCGCTCGTCACAATTGTTTTACTATCGACAAGGTAGCGTAGGTTTACATTTGTTTCGCCCGTGTTGTTGACGTATATGTGAAGCTGACTTCCATCGATTTTTCGTAGATGGTGGTGCCGGCCAACCGCTTAACGAGATCGTTTGTTTATTTACCGTTGTTTACAGGTAAAAGAAAACTATTACAAAGACCTGAAAAACGCCGGGCCTACTTCAAGACTTCTCGAGGGTTTGGATGCGGATGAGGTGAAGGAACCTAGCGCCCCAGGCTCGCCGGTGGTTAGTCCACGTGGTACCTTGCTTCGCTTAGATCCGGCCAATCCGCCCACAGTGGAGCCAGGTCACGTGGTAATTGTTGGTGCCGCTAGCAAGGGTATCATTAACCGTGATCAGCGCCACAATGTCGGTGTCTATCAATCTGTCTATTCCCCGAACCCATTCGATCACGTCACCGACGAAGACTTGTCGCGTTATCGTGAAAACATGGAACGCAAAGCCAAAGGTCTGCCTTCGTTGGAAGAGGAAGAAGCGTTGTCACGAGTGGAGCAAGCACGAAAGGCAGCTGAAATCGCACGCCAGGCAATGGAAGCCGCTGCTGGCCAACCACAAAAGTGTGAGTTCTGTGTATTTCTAGCTAGTGGCGGAACTGTCATTGTATTCCACAGTGGCATATTATTGTTACTTGTGTTTTTTCATAATTTTTCCGACCAGCAGTCAAATTTCGTCTGAGAGCAAGTTTCAAAGCTGATACCCCATGCGAAACACACCCTAGTGACTGCTACAGTAATACTTTAGCAGATATCCCGTCAAGTCTGTTATGTTCGACAAATACCTCCGTTTGTCTAAACGATCCACATTTGATGACCCAGATGTCCACGTGCAGTTCACATTTTGAGTTCAGTCAAGCGTCCGGAGCTGATACCGAGTTGTCTTCTCAAATGGAAGCAAAGGCCACCAATCAGGCGAATTCTTCTGCTTCCTTCAAATCTAAGCATCTAATCAGACGCCACAGTGCATTTCGCTGCTGGTACTGGCCTCGTGTAAACCCACAGTCTTCCGTTCCGATTTCCCCAACCACTCCGCTCAGCCGCGTCTCGGAAACTATGATCAAACCTAAATCATTTTCGTTGCAACGCCACGTAACTGTGCTTGGAGTTTCCGGGGAAACAATTCGAATGAATGAACCTCCGTGTACCGCTGTGCCCGTCCTCTGCGGTCATTCCTACCACAATTCCGTAGGTGGTACAAGTCGTGATGGTGCGGTGAATCGGTTCTATCGTAGCATCTATTCCATGCTATCGTCACACGTTTCGGGTAGACCACCACTTTAACTTGGTTGAACTGCCGTTTCCGTTTTTGGTTTCTCGTTTCCTCGTTCAATTTTCGTTTTGTTTTGATGATAAACCGCGATAACCTTTTCGACTAACTGTTTCCTTTCGTTGCAGATCCACCAGGAAAGGATGGTGACAAATCTCGCACTGGACACTCGTATGCCAGTGGTGCTGATGCTAGCTATGACGATACGGAAAAAGAGGTGAGGTTTTCCTGAATTCGTCTTTTTCTTCCAACTCATTCATACAACTTTACCGTGAAATAGAACACTCAGCCACTCAGATATTGTACTTGATCTGCTTGTGAAATTTATTTCTTTTCCTAATGAATATTATTGCCCGATCGCTTCAAACGATTTTTTGCTGATGATAGCGCAACGACCATCTCAGCCCAGGAAGCGCGAAATAACTAGCGCCTTATAAATCAGTTACCGTTATTCACCAATTGCCTCAGCAATATACCGAGCCACCGGTGTCCTAGAGGTTTGGATCCGTTGTAAGTTACTGCAACGGTAGTGAGCTGCATGCTGAAACACGCTGGAGTTTCACTACTATTTCTATTCCCCCCCTCATATCTGTCTAGGCCTGGGCAACCTGACAGTATCTTAGCCCACGTGCAGTCTCTGACTGTACGGCACTTTGCCTGTATCAGGCTTGTGCTTTCATACCATAAGTTACTGCAATGCCAGCGCAATACTTCCACAGTTGGTTGAGGTCATCCAAATCGAAGTAATAATTTTTTTGGAATACGGACGATAAGAAGGGTGCAGTCGCGTTGTGACACCGCGCAGGACCTCTTGCCAATATTATCGTTTGTAGCAGCATACAGTGAGTGTTCTTTTCTCGTCTTCAGTGCACGCAAGTAGTACACCTCTACCGTAATTGAAGCCTGACAACTTGCCAGAATTTCTAGTCATCACTATCTTTGTTCTATTCTTTCACAGTTGGCAATGACAATGTAACATGTATTTCTATAACTTGGTGTTGTTTTTGTATGAATATATGTATGTTTGATATTTTTTCTCCTGACTTTAAGCAGTATTATTACTTCTACAATGCGTATTAATTCGTTTGCTTACTTCTAGACGGAAAAAGAAGGAACTGAAAAAAAGAAAAAGCGTCGCTTCAAAATGCCATCATTCGCGCGCAAAAGCAAACTCAAATCCAAATCCCCTTAACCTAGCGTTCGTTGTCTACGCGGAGTTGCTTTCACTGCTTAATCCTAATTCCACTCGCTTTCCATGTGTTATTGTTGATTCTGTTTATCACTTTCTGCGTGCATTCGAATTTTGTTGTGTTTTTGCCCCGCGTTTCACACCTTAATAGCTTTATTCTTCTTCTGCAATACATTTGTCCTTTTTGCAATCCCTAATGACAGCTAATTCTCCCCCGCCCGGCTTCGATCAATCATTCTGACTTGTCTGGTTTTAGAAATAAATAGTCATCAGCGTGATCAGCTTGTGTTATTGCTTCTTCTCTGAGTACTTTTTGGCATTTTTATTATTCCATCACAACATACACCCAATCTTTTCACTGAAGGGTTGTGTGCGCAGCGATGCTTTTTTAGTAATCACGATCCACTACGGTATATGCCCTATTCGTGGTGAACAAACGTCTTGCTTCAAACAACCTGGGTCCATTATTCACCATCGCAACGCGTTGCTTGTCGAATTTCTCCCTGTTTGCCTTTGCTTTCATCCATCACGCCTTAGTGTCCCTATCCATCTTAGTAAATTGGTTCAGGCGAACTCTGGGCTATCAACTATGCTGTAGAAAAAGGATTCTGTTACAGGCCGTCGAAAGAAATTTTTGTCTCTCGCCTTGTTAGCTTTCTTCGGTCGAAAATGATTGTGGTTTTCGACAGCGATAGTTCGGGTTGTTTTTGTATGGTGCAAAAGATGGTCTCTACTGTAAAAACACATCCAAAGTCTACGCTTACGGGACAACCGCCCGCTCAACTGTACTTTTACTACTGATATTGCGCAGTAGGTTAACTTGTACCTGTTAAACGGATCAGGTCACCTATTTGGCTGATTGATTATTGACTTCCAAAATTGGTCCAGGTTGCCGAACCGCAGTATTATTAAAATGTTTAATGGCCCTAGCTTGTGTGTTCACTAAAGTCGATGCCTTCCGTCTTCAAAGATGGAAAAAAATGCTGATGTGTCTAAATAAAATTTATTAGAAATTTTTTTCTACTGAATACTGTTCGAATGTTTCAAGTTTAATTATTACTGGAACCTTGATGCCACTCAGAAACTCGCCCTCAAACCCGGGTTGCTTAGTTGCTGATTTCCCTTTTTATTAGTAACTAATATATTGCTTTACAAAAATGTGCTCAATGATTCAGTGTAAACTATATCGCCTTTATTGGGTTCGCTTCACGACCGTTTTTCACCTGAACCCTGGTTCAATTAATGATTTTACGATTTTTGACAGATCACTAAATTCCGCGTTTTTTCTACTTATTGATAAGCAGTAGATTTATTTAATTTTTCTCACCACTTGTTTTGACGATTGTCACCAATCCGTCTTAGAATGACTGGCTAACACACCACAATGCATGAATCGTTAATCATTTTCTTTTCTTATTCGTGCGAAGTGATGCCGAATCTCTTGTGAATGTTGGAATAAATCGACCGTCTAAGTCGAACCTTTAGCTTCAGATTATGCTGAAACAGCTATACGGACTAATTTGAATGTTCCTGCGGGAATCGGACACCTAATTGCATGGCTCACACATATGTGCGTTTGAATATCGTCATGTAAAAGGCCCAGCACAAGATCGGTAGGAAGTAACGAATGTTTATAAGCCATACAAATATATTCAAATCGAAACTTGACGATTATATGAGAGCTAATCCGAATTTTGCTCCCAACTATTAATAAACTATCGTCGTCCCATTGATTATATATATATATATATAATCACTCTATGGTTATTGTAAAGTTAATTGCTTTTTCAACCATAAATCTTGAATCTGCAGTAAATTGGGACATAAATGCCATGGAATCCGTAGAAGGCATAGTCACGTTTTATGAAGTGCATATGCCTTGAATGAAGTATGCACTCACATTTTGAGTTTGAGCGCTTGCATGTGCATTCTATATAGGCATGCGTAATGTGGGTAAGGCCATTTTTTGGTTACTACAATAGCCAAATATGGTGAAATCTTAACCTAATGTGCACACAACCAAAAGAATTAAGGGAGCGTGTCATTGGATCTTGCTTTCGCTTGTGAAGCTTTAAAAGCTTGGTGTCTACCATAGCCTGTGCATTTCTTCGCCAAATTAGGATTGGTTATGTCAATATGATTGTACCCTTATCTCTATTCGGTCCGACGCCTTGGGACTGAACAAGCTTCCGTGTCAAAAGCAAAAATTGCTCTGGCCCAGCAGCATTTTATGCAGGTTTTCAACCAGTTGGCGGTGACTGTTGTTGGAAAACTTGTCTAAATTATCTCATTGGTCTGATATGTACAATGTTTTGCTGATATTTTCTTCCTGTACCAATTTCTCTAACCCACGTGTCAATTTTCAGTATTCTCGAATAAAGTTGTTACATTTGAACGAACAACCTGTGGCTGGCCTCGTTTATGAAGCCCTTAAAATTCAAAATTGTCTTTTTTATAAACATCATTTATTGACACGTGTTACTTGCTTGCTTTTACTCCAAACAATGACAATTTTTGAACATCCCGACATCTTGTTAGTTGAAGCTTTCTGTTTTGAAGTGTTAAAAAACTGCTATCTCTATTACGCTTCTATCCTCTTGATTTTCTGCTAGCCTAATGAAGTTATAGGCGTATTCGTTGCCAGAATCTAACCTCTCGTTCAAGTTGCCATTATTTCGTTGTTTTTTACACCTACGATAGGAAGTGTTTCAACTACCGTAGTACATTCGTTTAAATTGCTCTGTGATCTGCGGTTGCCTCGTGCTGTTTCACCGAGTGAAATGATTTTCAAAGAAAAGTTACAATCTTTTCTGTTGATTGATGCTGTGCTGGCTCTATTTTACTGAAAACCATCAGTGCTTTCAACGTTACCAATAAACTGCTCTGATCAAATTACAAAATTTCTTTTTCATGAATATGATTCCCAGATCGGCCACAAACGTTTTTCAATACATTGGCATCTGTGCTTCCCGTTATACACACACACTTGAGAACATACTTGTAATGGAAATACATGCAAATGAGCATTTTGGTCTATGCTTTAAATTATTTATATTCCTCCTTCGAATGGCATTGTACAGCGATTTCTTGAATCTGCTAACGAATCACATGATTGAGTACTTACCTGTTCACTATTTTTGACAACGGTTCTCTTTCTATCGGTTTATCTGTCTAGTCCTGGGCAACCTGACAGTATCATAGCCCACGTGCAGTCTCTGACTGTGCGGCACTTTGCCTGGATCAGGCTTGTGCTTTCATTCATTCATTTCTATCGGTTTATTTTCAACAGCTACTGAAAATACGATTTCTCACTTCCATTTCAAAGTGACTTAATTGCAATTTCTTGATTGTGAATTTGCGAGAAACTTTAGATAAATGAGCGGGAGTGCATTCACTACACTATCCGACCCCATTACGTTGAAAGATTTTTATATGCGGTAACTCACTCATATGTGTGACACCACTCTCATAGTTTTCTTGTCCCCAACAAACCCTGCTTGTTTGAGAAATGGATCACATCTGACTGGCCAGCTCGTCAGAAATGGATCACCGTCGACGGTCAAGTTGCTCTCGATAAAGTTCTGGACGATGCTGGTGGTGAGTTCTTGGTTCCGATTTATGGTGAATTAGCAGTTCCTGACACTCATGTACTTTCTGTCGGTGATTGTTCCCGTCTCGAGTTTGACGCGCACCCCTGCGTGGAAATTACCGTGGAGGATTACAAGAAGTATTGGACTTCGTTTCATTTAAATTCCGATAAACGCTTGCTTTATTTAAAAGACTGGCATTATTTCAAGTATGTTCTCTCGTTTCGTCTAACTCGATCCGAAAAGCAACAACGCATCACTAGCATTCTATAAAGTCCCGGAAGTGTTTCGCTCTGATTGGATGAATGAATTTTGGTCAATGCGGACCGATTTGAACAATGATGACTTTCGATTTGTCTACGTCGGTCCAAAAGGGACTTGGACCCCTTTGCATGCTGACGTGTACCGCTCTTACAGTTGGTCTGCAAATGTTGTCGGACAGAAAAGATGGTGGTTCTTTCCTCCGGGTGCGTTTCATCACGTGTGAATCATTCTCGAGTTGATTCTTAATTAATTTCACTGTTTTTACTGCAGTGAATTTATTATTATCTTCAGCGTTCACATTTATTTCGATCGTTCAATTCAATCTCTGGTTCTTGTTTGTCAAAGAGTACATAAATATCATTTTCGATGCGATTTTTTTCAATTTGTGTTGTAATCAGCGATTAAGCAAGCTTCACCCGTCCGAGCATCACTGGAATTTTAACAATCTGGTTAACACTATATACTCTACTCCGAGCTGAGTGTTTCCGAATCACATACATTTCTATCCGCGTTCCCGATCTTCGAGTCATCGCGTGGACTGCAAGCTGGGGAGGATGAGATACAGGTATTGGCTACTGAACACAGATCACGCCTACGGCGTGCAACTGATGCCCTACAACCGAATTCTGACTATCGTTGCAAGCGCTGCGGGAGAGATTGTTCCTCCTGAATCGGGCTGTTTAGTCATTCCAAAAGCTGTAGAACATGAAAATTCATGCGATTGTGATGTACATCCATGGTCGACATCGACATCAGCTACATGTCAGTAACGGCAGTGGGCAGTTTGTTCAACCTTTCTTGCCGTCTGTGTTTAACAGTCATGTTCTCCAATTTCTCTTATGTTAAACTTGATTCATTTTTCGGATACTAATGTTGAGTTTTTGTTATATTTTTCTTGTTTAAGGTGAAGAAGAAAAACTACGATCAAATGACACGTGTAGTTTGCCGGTTAATGTTTGTGAGCTTTCCCTTGAGAAACTCAACGTAAAGCACTTCGTAATTGATCAATACCCCGGACAAGCAATTTTCGTCCCATCAAACTGGTATCACCAAGTGTTGAATTTGGTGAGTGAAATTCGAGATAATCTAATCAATTTTAGGCCTTTTTATGCGACCAATATGATTCACGTCATACGAATCGTGATTGTACTGCCCTCGATTGATTTGTACAACCAACATGAAACTGATCGTGTGTGTGCGTGTGATGAAGGAGTATGCGAATGTGGATAATATGTTCTAACCCGAATCAGTTTGTCCGGGTACCAACCGTATTCTCTTCGTATTGTTACTCACCATTGGCCACTTACAGTGTTTACTTAGCTGCAAACTGCAGCCAACCGACGTAAGGTCGAAAGTTTCACTCGGTTATGAGGCCGAGGTGAGCACTGTAAAGAGACAATCAGCATGGCACCTTTAAGTGATCCAACTGTTCTCTGTCCAGGTGTTGAAGGCTTACAACGAGAGCTTTGTGTAGTGTAAATGATAGAGTTATAAGCAAAAATATTAAGTGGTTTGATTCGTTTGAGCCGAGCTTGCTTTCTAGGTCAACCCAAGCTGAACAAACCTAACGAAAACTTTGAATAAATGCCTGTATGATAAAGTGTATAGATTCTGCAACAGAAACAATTTTAATGGCAATTCTAATTCTGGTGTTAAATCACCCAAATACAGAGGGTATATTACCCATATTAATTTGCTTAGGCTTTCCCAGGTGTGTCCAGTTCTTGGAAAATTGGTTTGCTGGAAGACGTCTCTGAATGTAAACGGAAATAAATTTGTCACTTTCAGATGAATCGTCTCTTTTTGGTTTTCTTGCAGACCGATTGTTTGTCAATCAATCACAACTGGTTCAATGCTTGCAATGTGAACTTCGTTTGGGCGCACCTTCAGGATCAGTTAAAATTGGTGGAGCACTCAACGGACGATGTTCGCAACACTCCAGGATGGCATGATCAATGTCAGGTTAGTTTATACGATCAACTTGCACCATATTCTAATATTTGCACAGGTATGCAATCATGCATTGCTTCTGTGACCTGCAGCTAACATCGTGTTAAATTGATTTGCCATCGGTAATAATTTGCATGAGGAAACACGCTGCATTCTCAATACCATTTGTTCCTTTTTATGTCTATCTAGGCCTGCACAACTTCATAGTATCTTAGCCCACGTGCAGTCTATGACCCTGTGGTACTTTGCGTGGATCAAGCATGTGATTTCACACATACGTATTCGTATATTAATCGTCTATCCGTTATATTTCCTTTCGATTTAGAACTTACTGGTCCACCCTGTGTCAATGAGATGTTTACACACTTGTACGCTTGATAAATGATTACGCCCTATCAATTATGTGGCAAGCCGATTCTCGCTGCTCAATCTGTTTTCAACTTTTTGACGCTTACCCTCCAGAGTTACAATAAAATGTTCCATGTTATGCTGTTTCCTATTCATTGCTAACGTGAAACATTCTCTCTCTCAAGTTCCGAGAATCATGAATTTTTGCTGACAAAAGCATTCAGCCTCACATTTACCATAACATATTATGCATTCGTTTATAAACATTAAACAACTCATAATAATTCATTATATATACAAAGAGCAATAAATTGTCTTTAATTCGGATAATGAGCACGAGATAAAGTATCGGCCACGATATTGTCAGCACCTGGTCGGTATACTATGTCATACGAGTATTGCGAAAGTTCAATACGCCAACGCTGGATTTTATCATTTTTGATTCTGCTGGCCACTTTATTATCGAACATGAAAGCAACTGATCTTTGATCAGTAATCAGTTTAAAATGATAACCGAGAAGATAATGTTTCCATTTACGTATCGCTCCGACAATGGCGCAAGCTTCTTTCTCAACAGCTGGATGATTGCGTTCGCTGGGGGATAAAGTTCGAGAAAAAATGCAACCGGTCGTCCGCTTTGATTGAGTGTAGCAGAGATTGCTACGTCGGAAGCATCGGTTTCAACTACCAGGGGCACGTTGGAGTCAATCGAGAAAAGTGATGCTTGGACCAGTTCGGCCTTTAAGGTTTCATACGATGCTAAGGCTTCGCCTGAAAGTGGAAAAGATTTGTTCTGAACTAGTGGATGTATCTTATCAGAAAATCTAGAAAACCACTGTGAGTAATATGCGAACATTCCGATAATCCTCTGTTGTGCTTTCAGATCACATGGCGGCGGAAGTTTCAGTAGAGCTTCGAAGCGATCTGGGTCTGGTTTGACATTACCAGCAGATACTTCATAGCCCAACAACTTGATTTGCCTGACCGAGAAAATACATTTGGTGCGATTTAGAGTCAGACCGTATTTTTCAACGACTTGTAGAAATTTGTTGAGGTTGACTTCGTGCTCCTTTTCGTCTCGCCCACATATGTTATCAACGTAAACGAACGTTCCTTGAAGAGATTCGTCACGAATTAATTCATCCATGGCACGTTGAAAACAGGCAACCCCGTTGGTTACCCCGAAAGGGATACGCCGGAATTGATACAAATTGCTACAAGCCTCAAACGCCGTATAGAGTCGGTCATTTTGCTTTATTGGAACCTGGTGATATGCACTTTGTAAATCAAGTGCACTGAAGACCGCGAATTGTGAATTTTTTTCAATCAAGTCGTCGATTCTCGGCAAAGGGTACGCATCTAATAAAGTATACCGATTGATTGTCTGGCTGTAGTCAACAACCATGCGCTTTTTGTGTTTTTCATTCGTCGTCACCAGAACCTGTGCTCGCCAAGGTGATTGGGAGGGTTCGATTATATCATCATTGAGTAGTTTCGTGATTTCTGAACGAATAAAGAGTTCATCATCGTGACTGTCTTCTTGACTTTGTAGATATAGGACGACAATCTCGTTGTAAGTGAGTGAAAAGTGATGTTGGTGGTAGCAGGGCAACCGACAAACTACAGAGAGAGAATGGTGGTTTCATTCCTTCAAACGGTATTTCGACTGATCGATGGCGTTGAAGAAAGTCGTGTCCTAGCAAAACATCGGCACATAGATTTGGAAGAATAGATAGTTTTATGTTTTGGTAGACGTCATTTTTATGTACGAGGGACACAAAGCAATGGCCTTTCGTTTGGCTCAGCATGGAAATAGAAGCCAATATGATTTGATTAGTAGATTCGAGGACGGGCCAGCGATTTTGTTGCACGATTGTTTCAGAAACGAAGTTTTCAGAGCTTCCGGTATCGACTAAAGCTTGTAGAGGTACACCATTGACAATTATTTGAGTAACTGCTTTGGAAAGACTGGTTGGGGCTGCAGCTGTAGTTATGGCAGAAGAAAGAAAAGGAGTAGCAAAAGACGCATGTTTCGATTTGTCACTCGAACGGCATACTTTGTGGAAATGTCCTTTTTTCCACAAGACTTACATAGAGCATCTTTCGCAGGACACTTATAGCGCGGATGACGATCGTATCCACAAAAGAAACAATTCGTACGAGCTGCCGCCACAGTTGCCTCTGGATTATCATGATTTCGAGCAACGGTAGAATGGGTTGATTCAACAACGGCTGCACCGTAGGAACTGGGAACAGATTGGGTAAATGAAACCGCCTGTTGTTGAGCGAGATCAAGTGCTTTCGCCTGATTAAAAGCGGATTTCACATCAAGTGATTTATGTTCTAATAATCTTTGACGAATAGAGCTGGAAATTAGTCCGCTTATGAAAGCGTCACGAATAGCGTCTTCTTGATTCTGCTCCGCGCTAACAGCTTTAAAATTACAATCCTTTGCCAAATTACGGAGCTTCTGCATGAACTGATCGAGATTTTCAGCGTGGGATTGTTTACAAGTAGCAAGTAAATGGCGTGAAAATATTTCATTCTTAGGTTGAACGTATAATGAGTGCAAAGCAGATATGGCGGTTTCATAATCGGTGTATCCAGAAATGAGTTTGTAGACGGAGGGAGACAGGAAGTGGAGCGGGGCCTTTGAATCGGCCGTGCTCAAAATTAATGTTTTCATGCCTTTTTATTTTTTCAGTCAACACGGAACCTTTTGTTTTTCAAACGTTTTAACATGTCGCGATGTAAACGAAGGACGTTTGATGCCCCGCACGCTTTAAATGCTGCGCAATATTTTTATTTTGAAGGATGGGGAATTTGCTGCCTCGGTCAGAAAAATGCGAAAGAAAACTTATACATGGGGGTTTAAAAATCGTGCAGCCTGACTTTTCACAAACTTCCATCACAAAGCTTAATGATTGCAGACGAAACCGAAGCTGTTTTGGATTTGAATGTGACTGGCAATCTCAAATTTTCCCATCAAAGTTTGACGTCTCTCTTATTCGCATTAAAAATTTGTGTTTAAACTAATTTGATTAGCTGAAAATTCGTTTTAACGAATAAAGTTTTCTTCTTCTATCCATGATTCATCACTTCTCACCATTTGTTTTTGTATCTTTGATTCCAGTGGTAAAACTATTAAGTTTCGTAAAAAGTCTTTATATGCGCATATTACAGTATGCACTGCCATCCTCTATACTCTTCCTTTTGCGTTATTTTTACACTGCGCTTCCTCGAACCTTTCCTGTATTCCTTTTAAACACTCACAATCGAACATTGTATCTATGCGCCATTTCAAACATGCAACTTTCGGGTATCTTGTGAAAATCATGATTAAGCACAATTTCGCAGCGTACAATCTAGTGATCGGTGCTATTCTTACAGACATTATCATACTGTACGAATGTGTAATCTCGCTGTATCTTCGTGTCGCATATGTAACACTGGGGATGAAATCCACTGGGAAAACAAATGTCTAACTCGTCATTATCCATTTTTTATGTCAGTTTCTGGGCAATCTGACGGTATTTTGGCTCAAATGTAATCTACGACTGCACAGCGCTTTACCTAACTCCATACTTGTGATTTCGTGCATTGATCATTCATTTCATTCACACCCAGCTCAACTGAGTTTTGCTTTCAAATCACCGTCGCATATGGACCACGCCGTATTTCACCAATGTACGCAAACCAATATATCCTCCATTATAAGCTCCCATCCTTGGACGTTCTTGTTTAATTATTTCCTTCATTTAACCGTGTTTTTGTTTGCTTGATCAGGTATGCCTAAGGGCCTTGACCGGTTTGAACTTCTTCGAATTCTTTGTTATTCTAAAGTACATTCTGCTTACTCGGTGGTCAAGGCTGAAAGTCCAAGGAACTATCGACAGTACACTCGCGCTTCCAAGGGGTTCACTTGCTGAATTGAATCAGACTATCGATACTGAACTTCGCAATGTACAGCGAAACGAAACGAGCCGATTTCAAACGATTTACAAGCGCTTAAAAGAGCAATGGTTGCTCGATTCTGTTGAAATGAGCCAATCTTTTGACGGTTTCCCCAAGTGGATTTATGCTCACGATTTCGTCAGTGCGATCGATTGTCTCCGAAATTTTAGTAAACATTCTGTTGTACAGATCCTTTGTTTAGTCCCCAGTGATTCGCCTCTAAAGTCTTTGCTTGATTTAATAATATAACTAGAATCAACTCAACTTTGCTCAAATGTGAAAGAACCAATCCTTGTATTTCAGCCGTGTGGAAGCGATAATCAACCCCGATTGCCTGAAACGATTCCTTCACGGTCTGTGTCTTAAATGGCGTTTGGGGATCGATTTTAGCGCAGCGCCTGTATGAAAGACTTCTACTCTAAAGAAACCGTTTTTGCCAACGATCACATTACAACCTATTCATTTTGGATCAGCCCTCATACGCCCTCTGGCTACGAACCTCTGCAGTTTTTCAAGATACCCGTTCTACAAGAATGCCTAGAAATTATTTAATGTAGTAAATTTTATGTGAGATTCAGTAGGTAGTCAGCCGGCTTACTGTATTTCTGTTAGCCTGTAAATTACGTTTGATTACGTATACGTACGTAGGTGTGTTACAGCCGATCAAACCAAACGATGGTGGCCAATCGTACGATGTTCGAAATTATTTCGTGCTTGGTGAAGAAATATTAGTGGATCCAATCAGTCAAAAGTAAGACCTGGATTTTCTGTATACTAGCGCCGTCCTTAGTTTCTTTTCTATTGTTGCTACACGTTCAAACGCCTCTTAGTTTTCCAAACCCATTAAAAGTTGAGTTGAGGACCTAGTCGGTCTATAATGCTTGTAAAAAGTGGACGCCAGTTCATAAGTTTAAAAATCCTATCTCTCTGTCACAGCCATTCGACGGATTTGCCAAGAAGATGTTTCCTCCTTAATGAATATTTGGCGGTTTGCACGGAATCGAAGGAAGTGTTTATGTATGTGGTAGCTTGCTGATCGAACGAAACGTTACATTAGTTGATATGGGAATCGATAATCCCATTATCATCATATTACTACTATTATCATAACTTACATTGGATACTCTTACCATGCAGTCGCTGGGATTGGTTTTATACACGATCCGGTTGATCACAGCGAAAAACTTGTCGATCCCATGCTTAGTGCTCATACACAAACGATCGAATCTCACTCGACCCTGTTTAAGCAGAGTATCAAGTGTCAAACTGGATGCACCGTCAAATGACACAAAATTACTGAAACTCCTTGGGGAGTATCTGTTCGACAGCCTATTTCAGGACTGCTTAGTTTTGTGGAAAAGATCCGAAGATCACTGATAAAACGTTCACAGATGTTTGAAACTGACCGGTCTCGTGTTGCTCATGGCTACATGAGCGACAACCAGGTTGTTTTATTCCAGGACTCTAGTTAGGACATTTACTGTTTCGAGCATTTGGAGCATCAGTACACTCGTCAATAAACTATTCGAACCACGGATCAAAATGCTCATTCGCATCACAGGCACCCCACGACTGGTTTCGTGCTGCTTGCACTCATCTGGTAAGGACAATACGATTAGGATCCGCGTGCGCTTGAAATAGTGGAAGAATGGTAAACACGTAACGCTTGTATGTATGTATGTATGTATGGAAGCGCAAGACTGATTCAGTCAAAGTGCCGTACAGTCAGAGACTGCACGTGGGCTAAGATACTGTCAGGTTGCCCAGGCCTAGACAGATATGAGAAAGAAAATAGAAATGGAGTTGGCACGACCAACCGGTTCAGTCATATGCAAATGTAGATGGGGTAAAATCCATAACCATGAGCAGAAATATACCGCGATATTTTAATGTTATCCTCGAGTTTTAAGCATGGTTCCAGCCTGTAAAATCATCTCTTCAAGAGGTTACCGGCCTTGTGACGCTTGGTGCACACACAGTCACCTGAGAGATGGTGATGAAATCCGTACACCAAACAAATCAAATCATCGGGTAGGTCTAGCAATGTCTTTCGGAACACATGTAACTATCTTCCTTCAGTATTGTCGATATTTGATCGCTCATAAAATTCTGTCAAATTTAACGCAATCCAGGCTCGTTTCTTATCGAAAACTTGCAAAATTTTGGGAAGCAATATTATTTTTACTCTCTAAAATAGTCAAGATGTTTTATCGTCTAAAAAGCATTAAGCTTAACGATGACCATTGGATGGTGAAAATTAAAATAGAAATGAAGAAAAACACGCAGGAAACGAATAAAGAAATGGAAAGTCATCTAATTTAGTTTTTTGACTTGCAAGTTAGTTGAGTGAATAACGGTAGAAGACAAACTGTTCCAAGTAAAACAGACACGGACAGAATAAAAATACCTTCGACTGTTTATGCGAGAATTTATTTGATTAAGCAATGTCCAAATGAAGATAAGTGCTCCTCATTACATTCAGACCAATGCAGACAGCAACAAGAAGCACTAATCTTCATTGTGACAGTGCTTAATCAAACAAATCATCCATGCAGCCATCTGTTACATCTTTCCCACAACGCACATCGGCGTGGTCACCAATCGAAACATTACGAACATCATAGCAGGTTGAACTGCCGCAAATACGCATTTTCCGTTCGCAATGTGCAATTGTGGAATAGTTTACCTACTCACGTGGTACAATCCGAAACGATTGACGCGTTTAAAAAATTACTAGATGCCCATATGGACAAGTATGTTTTTACGTTTGATAATAATCTTTGTCAATATTTTTTACCAAACGACCCGATGTAAATATGTGTGGGTCTTGTAAAGTTTAGCTTTGTTACCCACTTAACATTTATGAACAAATTAGGCAGCACCAGCGTATAATCATTGGTTCAATATTTTCGAGTAACCCTTTGCGTGAAGAGTCCCTGTAAGGAGTAGTTTGGGGTATGAAATAACTTGTAAGGTAGGATAAGGTCACTTCTGATTCGTCAGAGAAATTCGAACAAATTCAGATGAGCTACATTTTTCTTGAGCAACTGAGACCATAACTGCACAGCATATTTCATGGCTGGTCTCAGGAATGTTCCGTGAGAATATCTTGTGTGAAAAATTCCAAAATACCCGTTTGAGTAGATTGAAGACACGTGATGTTCATCATCTTATTTTTTGTTTTGTAAAGTTTCTCATATTATTATACCTTGAAACATTTCATAACCACTCCATTATATGCTTCATCATCATATCATGGGATGTAATCGAAGTGAACAACTATTTAGGTATCCAAATTCGACGAATAACATGTGTAACATCGTGTATCTTGGTTGATCGCCAGAAAATCTAAGCAACGATAACCAATTACGCAGCGCGAAACAAACAACATTTTACAGGTAACTCCAATGTGTTGTAAACAATGTTATACTTTGAATCTGTTGTTCAATCTTAATCGTGTGCTGAAACACTTATAAATCGCTTGTATATCGTATTACTCACATCCACGCACTTACACTTTACAACTGACTTGTGGCTGTTTGCCTCCATCAGGCCAAGATAATGTGATCCAATGTATTGTGTTACTAGTATTCCCCACATCAGACTCACCTGAATTTTGTTTATATTCAGATTTCTTTATGTCCATGTCATTATTTTATGTAAAAACTTTGGTTCGCCTTTGATGTCAGACATGAATTGTATCTATTAATAGGATTCATAAAACGAAGTATATCAGACGTTATACCTTGAAATCTCTAGCCCTGCAGCAATTTAAACACTCGTGCTTTGCGATCGATAACCATTTATTGATCTAGTTTGTTTTCGTGATAGGCTGACTGAGTGCGCTCTGAACGGTTGAACAAATCAGGATGAATTCCAAATACCCTGGAGGCACCGTTTTGGGCCACTTTTTAACGGATGAAACCGGGTCGAATTGCGGTGATTTTACATTTAATGAACAAGATCTGTTATTGTTGTGCAGTCGAGAGATAAATCTGAATGATCAACCGGCACAAGTGATGATTAGTCACCCCAAAATTCCCGGATTATCCTGGATTATCTTCTTTTATCAAACAGCGCCTAATCAATATCAACCACGCATTGCATATGATTTCCCTAGTTACCTCCGTGCTGATTGTGAAGTTTGTATCCAATTTGCTGGAATGCACTGGACTGTAAAACACAAATTTGAGGGTAGCTCTTGGCTTACCTCATCTCTGCCACCAAAGGCAATGAATGAACGCTGGGTTACTTTGGGAACGATCAAAAAAGTGGAAATTCGTGTGAGTATTAGCAAAATTTGGTTTAAATTCCCCGTGTTCACAGCCTGTTGCCATCCAGTGAACACGAAAGCCTTTGTCCGACAGCCAGATTTCACAATGCCCGATTATTTCTCTGATGTTCAATTGCTACCTCAGGATCCAAGCAACCGTCGTCTGTTTGCTCATCGGCAAGTACTGGCTATGCTTTCGCCTTGGTTTGCCGAGCGATTTCGCAGTGCCGCTCAGTTGAACACAGGTGATATTGGACCGATTATTTCCATTCCATTTGATTATGATACGGTTCTAAACTTTCTTCAATTCATCTACCCAAACGGGAATCTAGCAATTACCCCGGAAAACATCGAAGGCTTGATGGATATGGCAAAGGAATATCAAATGCCCAATGTGATCAGAAAGTGTGAGAAATGGATGTACAAATTTATGGAAGGGGGTTCAGCAGTTTTGTGTTATTATCTGGCACGAAAACACGAATTACCCCAAGTGCAAGAGGCAGCGCTCCTGCATTTGGCCGAACTAAACTCGTCGCAATTGCGAGCGAGATTGAATCTGGATATGAAAGGAAAGTCGGCGGATACACAAGAGGTGTTGCTGAATGACCTCTGTATTCGTCTGCAAGGTTCTTAGAGGATATTCACGCTCACTTATGACCCACCTCTAATCAACAACCAAATTCTAACTTATCGACAATCAACCAATAAAATCGGTTGCATTCGAAATGAAATTCTGCAATTATTCAATGTGTTCTTTCTCCCGGCTGTTTAGTAAGTTTACGCATCTACACTGGGAAAATCGAAAGGAGGCCTCATTTTTATTTTGATGTCCTTTCGGATAGAAACACCAATCCAAATATCCATTATTAAAACGAGTTAGTCTTCATTATTAGTAAGTATATTTTGCCAAATTAGAATAACTCACAATTCTGATATTATTGATAACCAATGCGCTTCTCGTCAGTGGCTTACTACCGTATTAACACTTCTTTGTTCTCATATTTGGTGTCCATGTTATCAGTAGTCACAAAAGTTTAACAGAATGCCAGTCTAATGTATCGTGGTGATTACATCCCCATGCTTTGCACACCACCACCGGTTTCTGGCTGTTTGCCGTTATCGGGTGGAGACAGTAAGATTAGGTTCAGTGAGCCTTGAAACAGTGGATAAGTAGTAAACAAAGTTATACTCGAATGCCACTGTTACATTAGGTTCGTACAACGAACCACGATGTTCAAACACAGAATCACATACTGATTCGTGGTCAACCTGCTGTTCAGTGAGCCAGAATGCCAGCTGTAGCGCATTAGCCACAAATCCTCTCTGGAATATCGCCATGTGTGGTCGGTACCACTCAGAAACTCAGAAACTTTTATGCTAGAAAAAGCAGTAAGCTTAACAATAACCATAGGATGACAAACTCATCAAGTTTGGAAGCGAAAAGCTCAACAGATTCTGATCGTGTGATTTCTTCAGGCAAATAGTTCCAAGTGAAGCAAATTCTTACCGAGAAAAAAATTACGACGAATATCCAATTGAGAATGCGGAATGCTTAAAAGCTTTGAATGTGTTCGTGTTCGAGTAAGGCCATTGGGGTTTAGTGAGTATTTAAGGGGATAGTTTTCAGTATGTAAGATTTTGAATGTCAACATGAGGTCACTACGTATCCGTCGTTGGGTACATGTTTAGTTTTAACATTCGCTCTGTGAAAGGCAAATTTCTGTACCGGGAGACCAACTTTGTAGCACGATGATAAATCCTGTCGAGTAGTTCGATATCCTTTCTCAGCCATGGTGCCCAGGCTTGAATGGAATATTCCGTTGCAGGTCGTATATACGTGTTAATTACCCGGAGTAGGGTTTCGGGCGTAAAAATCCTGAATATTCTTTTGAAAAGACTCAAGATACGGCAAGCTTTATTCAAAGTTTCAAAGTGATTCAAAATTGTAATGGTCTAAAAAGCATTTAGCTTAACAATAACCATAGAATGGAGTTATGAATTATATACAATAAAAAGAAGAAGAACAGGGAAACTCATGTAGCGTAAATCGTATCAAAATTTGGGTTGTCTCTCAAGTATTTGTCCAAATTAACTTTAAAAATATCCAGGTTGGCTGAGTGTGTAACAATGGAGGGGAGAGTGTTCCATGTGAAGCTTACACGTACGGCATACGAATATCTTCGACAGTTCAGTCGAATAA
The DNA here is from genome assembly GCA_013407085.1 of Atriophallophorus winterbourni. Lineage (NCBI taxonomy): Eukaryota > Metazoa > Platyhelminthes > Trematoda > Plagiorchiida > Microphallidae > Atriophallophorus > Atriophallophorus winterbourni. The sequence continues at coordinate 38,892 of JACCGJ010005560.1, forward strand.
GCACTGTAAGTTCATGTTTCCGACTGGCACGGGGTGGCGAGCGTGTGAAAAGTTTGGACAAGGGATGGTTAGGGACGTGCATAATATTGTACATCAGTATGAGGTCACCTCTTAGTCGACGACAGCGAAAGTCGAAAAGATTGAGACTCCTCAAACGTTCTTCATAAGGTTTAGCAGCTAGTCCGGGTACAAGCTTTGTGGTTCGGTGGTAAATACGCTGCAGAAGATTGATGTCTTTCTGAATCCAGGGTGACCAAGCCTGAACAGCGTACTCCATCGCTGGTCTCAGATAGGTGTTCATGATACGGGGCACCGACTGATTGAGAATCTGCCGAAAATTCGTTTCAATAACGCCAATACTTGTGACGCCTTTTTGTATACCGCTTTGCACTGCAGTGAAGTCTTCAGACTTGAACTGGTCCAAACACCCAAATCCTTCTCTTCAGTTGTCCAGACGAGTTGGTGGGACCCAAGAGTGTAGTTGTAATTCACGGTCTTTCCAATGTTTAACACCTTGCACTTTTGAAAGTTGAAGGGTAGTTTGTTTCTCAGAGACCAATCGTGCAATGTGTTTAGATCCTTCTGCAAAATTTCACAGTCATCATTTGTACGTATGCTTCTCCAAAGCTTGATATCGTCTGCAAATAACATAACCTTGCATTTAACACGCTCGGGAATGTCGTTTGCGTAGATCAAAAACAAAATCGGTCCGAGGACCGAACCCTGGGGCACTCCGCTCGTAATTTTAAATGATTTCGATAAGGCGCCGTCAACTCTGACTTGGGCACTCCTGTCGCGTAAATAGTTTTCTAGCCAAGCAAGAAGTTTTCCTGTTATCCCGTGCAATTCAAGTTTATGGATTGAAATACTATGATTGACGCGGTCGAAAGCCTTTGACATGTCTAAAAAGCATGCGTGGATGGAGTAACCATTGTCCACACATTCAGTCCAGTCGTTTAAGGTGAGCAAGAGGTTAGATAGACATGAGTGATGTTTCCTGAAACCGTGCTGTTCAGTCGCAAGCAGTCTATTGTTTTCGAGGTGATGGGTGATCTTTTCCGCTACTAAACTCTCTAGCACTTTAGAAATTACTGGCAACAACGTAACTGGTCTATAGTTCGCAGCGTCAGATCGACTCCCGCCCTTGTAGATTGGTGTGATGATACCAGATTTCCATTCCGCGGGAACGATACTATTTTCGAGCGAAATTTGGAATAACGTGCTGAGTGGACCACACAATGAGGATGCGCATCGTTTGAGGATAAAAGGAGTGATTCCATCTGCTCCTGGTGACTTTGCGGTATTCAAACGAAGAAGTCTGAGCATGACACACTCATTGTTTATTGAGATTTCATTTAGTATTTCATTCGAAAAGCCGATCGAATGCGGCGTAAGATGCACTGATTCCTTGGGCTAAAAACTTTGCAGTAGTAACCTGCAAGAACTTCGGCAGCCTCGAACGCAGTCGTAGTTAGACCATGAGGTGTGCGTAGTGCTGAGATTCCTGGCTTAATTTTTGATGTGGTGTTAACAATCTGGTACAGGACTTTGGGGTTCCGCTCCATTATGGTCAGTAGTCTTGCCTGGTGAGACTGCTTGTCCTTGGTGATAAAATAGGTGACCTTGTTCCTCAACAGACGATATGTTTCCCAATTATATGGCATCGGATTCTGGACATAGTTTCTCCATGCATCGTTGCGTATCTTAATCCACTTCCTTGTGCGGCTTCTCAATGTGAAGGTAAATCGTTTTTTCGCTGTCTTTGGCACAAATCTGGAATGTAGGTTTATTTCATCACACAGCTTCTCTTTGAAGTTTACCCAAGAACGATGCACGTCCGTGGTGTCTGGTTTCCAGTCAGAAATCGTTCGAAGAGCATTGTGAAGACTTCCAATATCCAGTTGTAGTTTTGTTTTGTTGATGTCCTTCATTCTTTCGGCTTGACAAACATAATCGAATAAGAGGACCAGGTGGTCGCTAGAACCCAACGGAGTTTCGTATCCGAGATTTTCGACGGCGTGTTCCTCACTCGTTAGTATTAGATCCAGGACGGATGGCATGTTACCTTCTCTATATCTAGTGTTATCAAATACGTGGTTATTAAAAGGAATATCGAAGATCTGTTCTTGAAACGCATCGTCGAGCGAATTCGTCGAAAGAGCGTTTTTCTTCATCAAGTTTGGAAGGTTGAAATCTCCCATAACTAGGATTCAAGATTCAAGATTTATGGTTGAAAAAGCAATTAACTTTACAATAACCACAGGGTGGAAATATAGGTACA
>JACCGJ010005561.1:0-17062 GCA_013407085.1 Atriophallophorus winterbourni
TAGAGATAGCCGCAGTTTTCCCTCTTCTTATTACTTAAATACACTGAATAAATGGCTGTAGTGACATGGTCAACACTGGATGTCTATCTCTGGAGATAGCCGCAGTTTGCCCTCTTCTTATTACTTAAATACACTGAATAAATGGCTGTAGTCAGACGGTCAACACTGGATGTCTATCTCTGGAGATAGCCGCAATTTTCCCTCTTCTTATTACTTAAATACACTGAATAAATGGCTGTAGTCAGACGGTCAACACTGGATGTCTATCTCTGGAGATAGCCGCTGTTTTACCTCTTCTGATTACTCAAATACACTGAATATATGGCTGTAGTCATACGGTCAACACTGGATGTCTATCTCTGGAGATAGCCGCAGTTTTCCCTATTCTCATTACTAAAACAATAGGTCTAAATGGCTGTAGTGACATGGTCAACACTGGATGTCTATCTCTAGAGATAGCCGCAGTTTTCCCTCTTCTTATTACTCAAATACACTGAATAAATGGCTGTAGTGACATGGTCAACACTGGATGTCTATCTCTGGAGATAGCCGCAGTTTTCCCTCTTCTTATTACTTGAATACACTGAATAAATGGCTGTAGTCAGACGGTCAACACTGGATGTCTATCTCTGTAGATAGCCGCAGTTTGCCCTCTTCTTATTACTTAAATACACTGAATAAATGGCAGTAGTCAGACGGTCAACACTGGACATCTATTTCTGGAGATAGCCGCAGTGTTCCCTCTCCTCATTACCTAAATACAGTGAAAAAATGGCTGTAGTCAGACGGTCAACACTGGATGTCTATCTCTGGAGATAGCCGCAGTTTCCCCTATTCTCATTACTAAAACAATAGGTCTAAATGGCTGTAGTGACATGGTCAACACTGGATGTCTATCTCTGGAGATTGCCGCAGTTTTCCCTCTTCTTATTACTTAAATAACTGAATAAATGGCTGTAGTCAGACGGTCAACACTGGATGTCTATCTCTGGAGATAGCCGCAGTTTTCCCTATTCTCATTACTAAAACAATAGGTCTAAATGGCTGTAGTGACATGGTCAACACTGGATGTCTATCTCTGGAGATAGCCACAGTTTGCCCTCTTCTTATTACTTAAATACACTGAATAAATGGCTGTAGTCAGACGGTCAACACTGGATGTTTATCTCTGGAGATAGCCGCAGTTTTCCCTCTTCTTATTACTCAAATACACCGAATATATGGCTGTAGTCAGACGGTCAACACTGGATGTTTATCTCTGGAGATAGCCGCAGTTTTCCCTCTTCTTATTACTCAAATACACCGAATATATGGCTGTAGTCAGACGGTCAACACTGGATGTCTATCTCTGGAGATAGCCGCAGTTTTCCCTCTTCTCATTACTTAAATACACTGAATAAATGGCTTTAGTCAGACGGTCAACACTGGATGTCTATCTCTGGAGATAGCCGCAGTTTTCCCTATTCTCATTACTAAAACAATAGGTCTAAATGGCTGTAGTGACATGGTCAACACTGGCCATCTATCTCTGGAGATAGCCGCAGTTTTCCCTCTTCTTATTACTTAAATACACTGAATAAATGGATGTAGTCAGACGGTCAACACTGGATGTCTATCTCTGTAGATAGCCGCAGTTTGCCCTCTTCTTATTACTTAAATACACTGAATAAATGGCTGTAGTCAGACGGTCAACACTGGATGTCTATCTCTGGAGATAGCCGCAGTTTTCCCTCTTCTTATTACTTAAATACACTGAATAAATGGCTGTAGTCAGACGGTCAACACTGGCCATCTATCTCTGGAGATAGCCGCAGTTTTCCCTATTCTCATTACTAAAACAATAGGTCTAAATGGCTGTAGTGACATGGTCAACACTGGATGTCTATCTCTGGAGATAGCCGCAGTTTTCCCTATTCTCATTACTAAAACAATAGGTCTAAATGGCTGTAGTGACATGGTCAACACTGGATGTCTATCTCTGGAGATAGCCGCAGTTTTCCCTATTCTCATTACTAAAACAATAGGTCTAAATGGCTGTAGTGACATTGTCAACACTGGATGTCTATCTCTGGAGATAGCCGCTGTTTTCCCTCTTCTTATTACTTAAATACACTGAATAAATGGCTGTAGTCAGACGGTCAACACTGGATGTCTATCTCTGGAGATAGCCGCAGTTTTCCCTATTCTCATTACTAAAACACTAGGTCTAAATGGCTGTAGTGACATGGTCAACACTGGATGTCTATCTCTGGAGATAGCCGCAGTTTTCCCTCTTCTTATTACTTAAATACACGGAATAAATGGCTGTAGTCAGACGGTCAACACTGGATGTCTATCTCTGGAGATAGCCGCAGTTTCCCCTATTCTCATTACTAAAACAATAGGTCTAAATGGCTGTAGTGACATGGTCAACACTGGATGTCTATCTCTGGAGATTGCCGCAGTTTTCCCTCTTCTTATTACTTAAATACACTGAATAAATGGCTGTAGTCAGACGGTCAACACTGGATGTCTATCTCTGGAGATAGCCGCAGTTTTCCCTCTTCTTATTACTTAAATACACTGAATAAATGGCTGTAGTCAGACGGTCAACACTGGATGTCTATCTCTGTAGATAGCCGCAGTTTGCCCTCTTCTTATTACTTAAATACACTGAATAAATGGCTGTAGTCAGACGGTCAACACTGGCCATCTATCTCTGGAGATAGCCGCAGTTTTCCCTATTCTCATTACTAAAACAATAGGTCTAAATGGCTGTAGTGACATGGTCAACACTGGATGTCTATCTCTGGAGATAGCCGCAGTTTTCCCTATTCTCATCACTAAAACAATAGGTCTAAATGGCTGTAGTGACATGGTCAACACTGGATGTCTATCTCTGGAGATAGCCGCAGTTTTCCCTCTTCTTATTACTTAAATACACTGAATAAATGGCTGTAGTCAGACGGTCAACACTGGATGTCTATCTCTGGAAATAGCCGCAGTTTTCCCTCTTCTTATTACTTAAATACACTGACTAAATGGCTGTAGTCAGACGGTCAACACTGGATGTCTATCTCTGGAGATAGCCGCAGTTTTCCCTCTTCTTATTACTTAAATACACTGAATAATTGGCTGTAGTCAGACGGTCAACACTGGATGTCTATCTCTGGAGATAGCCGCAGTTTTCCCTATTCTCATTACTAAAACAATAGGTCTAAATGGCTGTAGTGACATGGTCAACACTGGATGTCTATCTCTGGAGATAGCCGCAGTTTGCCCTCTTCTTATTACTTAAATACACTGAATAAATGGCTGTAGTCAGACGGTCAACACTGGATGTTTATCTCTGGAGATAGCCGCAGTTTTCCCTCTTCTTATTACTCAAATACACCGAATATATGGCTGTAGTCAGACGGTCAACACTGGATGTCTATCTCTGGAGATAGCCGCAGTTTTCCCTCTTCTTATTACTCAAATACACCGATTATATGGCTGTAGTCAGACGGTCAACACTGGATGTCTATCTCTGGAGATAGCCGCAGTTTTCCCTCTTCTTATTACTCAAATACACTGAATAAATGGCTGTAGTCAGACGGTCAACACTGGATGTCTATCTCTGGAGATAGCCGCAGTTTTCCCTATTCTCATTACTAAAACAATAGGTCTAAATGGCTGTAGTGACATGGTCAACACTGGATGTCTATCTCTGGTGATAGCCTTAGTTTTCCCTCTTCTTATTACTTAAATACACTGAATAAATGGCTGTAGTCAGACGGTCAACACTGGATGTCTATCTCTGGAGATAGCCGCAGTTTTCCCTATTCTCATTACTAAAACAATAGGTCTAAATGGCTGTAGTGACATGGTCAACACTGGATGTCTATCTCTGGAGATAGCCGCAGTTTTCCCTCTTCTTATTACTTAAATACACTGAATACATGGCTGTAGTCAGACGGTCAACACTGGATGTCTATCTCTGGAGATAGCCGCAGTTTTCCCTCTTCTTATTACTAAAACAATAGGACTAAATGGCTGTAGTGACATGGTCAACACTGGATGTCTATCTCTGGAGATAGCCGCAGTTTTCCCTCTTCTTTTTACCTAAAAACACTGAATAAATGGCTGTAGTCAGACGGTCAACACTGGATGTCTATCTCTGGAGATAGCCGCAGTTTTCCCTCTTCTTATTACTTAAATACACTGAATAAATGGCTGTAGTCAGACGATCAACACTGGATGTCTATCTCTGGAGATAGCCGCAGTTTTCCCTATTCTCATTACTAAAACAATAGGTCTAAATGGCTGTAGTGACATGGTCAACACTGGATGTCTATCTCTGGAGATAGCCGCAGTTTTCCCTCTTCTTATTACTTAAAAACACTGAATAAATGGCTGTAGTCAGACGGTCAACACTGTATGTCTATCTCTGGAGATAGCCGCAGTTTTCCCTCTTCTCATTACTTAAATACACTGAATAAATGGCTGTAGTCAGACGGTCAACACTGGATGTCTATCTCTGGAGATAGCCGCAGTTTTCCCTCTTCTTATTACTAAAACAATAGGAATAAATGGCTGTAGTGACATGGTCAACACTGGATGTCTATCTCTGGAGATAGCCGCAGTTTTCCCTCTTCTTATTACTTAAATACACTGAATAAATGGCTGTAGTCAGACGGTCAACACTGGTCATCTATCACTGGAGATAGCCGCAGTTTTCCCTCTTCTTATTACTTAAATACACTGAATAAATGGCTGTAGTCAGACGGTCAACACTGGATGTCTATCTCTGGAGATAGCCGCAGATTGAAACATTCATCCAAACTATAGAATTTATGCCCACGTTAATAACAAGGCTCACACCCATGAAAAAGAAATGCCAATTTACTCTGCCCAAATTAGACGGTTTATAAAACTATCTAATAAATATGATCATGTGATTCAAACGAGAATATGAATTTACTCTGCCCAAATTAGATGGTTTATAAAATTATCTAATAAATATGATCATGTGATTCAAAATATAATATGAATGGTAGGATAGCAAAATAACTGCTAACACAAATACTGTTTACTAGAATCTAAGTGATTACATAAATTATACGCTGTTGTTTTAATAATGCAAGTATATATGAGTCGTTTATTAAAATTACCAATCATCAAATGTGAAATCATAATCAGTTTAACTCTTGTAAATCAAAGAAAGTCAATGACACTTAATACTTGGCACCATAGAACGCAAGCACGAACAATGAGGAGAATAACACCTATTCATGACATAACACTCAATTGTATAACAGTTATTATTCATAACATTCCATATAATATCCTATGATAAAGCATATAATTCAATAATGAACAACTCACCTTGAACCGTAAGTATCGTGAGCTGTTTTCTCCGGCAGTGTGCAGCTGAACGGCAAGGAACCTAATGCGGTATAAAGGGTCGGTTAGTCAAACGTGGCTTATAAGACGCAATGCAAACGTGCAGTTAACCAATGGCACACCGGAGAATAGACTAACGACATACTTGGACGGATCCAATCAGAATTGTCGACAGTAATGTTACCAGTTTCTGGGGCATTCTGACGGGTTTCACTGTTTAATCGTAGAAGGGGCGTCGATTAGTTCTTGGCTCAGTGCCAGAGTGCACCAAAGTGGCCTGACAACTCAACCACATTCTATCCCATCACCGAGTTTCCCACAGCTCAATCGCGGGTAGCAACACTTCTCACTACTCTCCTGGCGCCATGCTGCATCGAGTTGTTTGCACTTTGAAATTTGATACTCGTAAACAACAACCGTTGCGGGGGTAATGTTGTCTGGTTGCCATCCGTCTGGCTCTCTCTGTGCACTTTAGTTAATTAATTTTTTTCAAATTAAGGAACTCCAATACACTGTTTAGATGAAGTCAATAACGTAATAAATTGCCCTTGTTTCATCCGCATTATAGATAACCGTCAGAATATGTTTTGTCTTGCACGCAATTCAGAATGTCAAATTGAAAATTTATCAACATTTATATTAACATGATACTAGTTACATCCAAGGTATTATTATATAAAGTAAATTTGCAGGAAAGACATCTCTAGATTTCCTCATGTGGCACATATCCGTCGTTACTTCATCTATCTATCTATCTATCTATCTATCTATCTATCTATCTATCTATCTATCTATCTATCTATCTATCTATCTATCTATCTATCTATCTATCTATCTATCTATCTACTATCTATCTATCTATCTATCTATCTATCTATCTATCTATCTATCTATCTAATCTATCTATCTATCTATCCATCTATCCATCTATCTATCAATCTATCTATCTATCTATCTATCTATCTATCTATCTATCTATCTATCTATCTATCTATCTATCTATCTATCTATCTATCTGTCTATCTATCTATCTATCTATCTCACTATCTATCTATCTATTCATCTATCTGTATTTCCATCTATATCTCTCTAGCAATAAATCTATCTATATATCTATATATCCAACTATCTATCTATCTATCTATCTATCTATCTATCTATCTATCTATCTATCTATCTATCTATCTATCTATCTATCTTTCTTTCTTTCTTTCTTTCTATCCATCTATCTAAAATGCGACTAGTCTTATCATCAACTCTGTAATCCATCTCTGGAGACAGGCGCATTTTTGGTTATTAAAACAACTTATTAATTAACACTTTTTTCCATCTGTGGAGTTAAATGCATTTTTCGATAATATTACAACCTAAAGTACGAATGTATATGCGAGTAGGCTTCGGATATCACCTGTGGTTGGCCAGTGTTATTCCGAAGTCTAATATTATGTGCTTTCGGCTATCTCACATGTTTCATCAAGACTGGGATTGCAAAGTTCAAACCAACAGTTGAGTGATTGAGAACATCATGGTGATTTTACTGTTTAATTTTTGATCGTCAAATTTACAAAGGGACTGAAACGAGACGAATATATGAAAAGGTCCTGTGTTGTATTTTTAATCATAGTATGAGGGATAAATGCATACTCATGTACACCACTAGCCTGCTCGTCACACATTTACTATCTTGCAAAATGGACAATTTACATACGTTTTTAATGAAAAAAACGTTTTGAACAAATAGCTGTATAAGGTAGACATTTATACAATGTTTATGCACACAATTTATAGTATCCAAGTAGCATAGCTGTGACTAATTACGAAACAACCAAATCAACAAATAGTCGGTGCCAATCAATCAGGGGTTATTGTTAAACCATTATTTTTCCATTCATTTATGCGAAAGCCCAATTCTGATGCAATTTCACATTAGCCATTCAGTGCAATCTCGTTCAGTAAGCCAGCCACTCAAACCATTTCGCACCCCAAGCCACCGGGCGGGCCATCGATCCCCGCTCCACGCATCACCGGTTCAAATCGAGGGGATTATCGATTGAGGTGCGCACGTGCCGGAGTCATCTGATTGGTGCGTGCGATCATGTGATTGCATCGCTCGGGCCACCGACCACAAAGGCTGGCTGGCTATCAAGCAAGGCAATGGGACTGACCTTCAGGCCACTAGGATTGCCGTGTCTGATGATTAGCGATACAACTGCCAGTAGTGAAGCTGGTTTGATTAAAACCGATAAGCAAAGGACAGCGTAATGTTTGTGCTTGCAGACCAGTACCGAGACAACCACGATAAGATGGGAACATGTTTGAGATTAGTCCCGGCAATTTTAGCGATGTTTAGATACCGTAAAACCCACACTAGCGCTATTGATTTCTTTAATTTATCTAATGCGCTTGAAACGTGTTTAGTAAACCTCAAGTATAAACCCTTTGCATACAATCACACAATACCGAGCACAATATTATATTTCTATTGAGGTCTCGAACATTCTACCAGCGTAGGCACCTAAAACCAAAGCGATATCGACCCAATGACACTCACAAACACCTCGGTGATGTCATCAACGTTGCCTGAGAATCTACTTTATTGAATGGCAGCCATCAAAACAACGATTGCAAGCTTACAAAGCTAACATATAACTCTATTCTCGTTACCATAATCACGACATTTGTGTTGTCACTGCATGGAATATTATACCAATGTTTCTTGCTAGCACTGAACAGAATAAGTGAGATTGATAGTTTTATCGAAGCGATTGAATTTGTATCCAGGATTAATAGCAAGGCTCCCACTCATGAAAAATAAACGCCAATTTACTATGAACAAACCCGACGGTCACTAACATTATCTAATAAATATGATCACGGGATTCAAATAAGAATATGAATGTTTGGATAGCCACATAACTGCTCACACAAATCCCGTTTACTAGAATCTAAGTGATCACATAAATTATACAATGTTGTATTAATCGTGCAAGTATATGCGAGTCCATTATTAAAATCACCATTCACCCAACTTGGATATATTCAAATCGAACTTGGACAACTTCATGTCGACCAATCCAAACATTGAAACAATATATTCTGCATCATAAAGCTTTAAACCAATGCATCCAAGTAAACTATACATGTTTACCCTATCAAACCGGTTGAAAACAATTTCTGCGCTGTCTTTTTACGTGATTCCTGAACTAATCAGTAGGCAAACAAACCCCGTTTTACTACCTATGTTATTTGTAATTCGCATATTATTCTGTGGTTTTTGTAAAGCTATGTGCTTTTTAGACCATTCAATTGAATTGAATTGAATTGAATAATCAGTTTAACTCTTGTAAATCAAAGTAAGTCCATGACACTCAATACGAGGCACCATAGAATGCTTGGTATCATAATCAAATTCCTAGATTATTGCAAGCAACAACCATGAGGCGAATAACACCTATGCGTGACGCTAACACTCAAATGTAAATCAGAGATAACAGTCCATATAATATCCTATTAAAAAGCATCCAATTTAACCATGAATAACTCACTTTGATCAATTTCGCGAACCGAACGTATCGTGAGCCTGTTTTAATCGTCAGCGCGCAAGTGAAGGGAGAGGAACCTAATGCGGGATAACGCGTCTGTTAGTCAAACGATCATTGCACCGCGGTTCACAAGACGCAATGCTAACGTACAGTCCACCAATCGAAATCCGGAGAATATACCGATGACATACTTGGACGGATCCAATCAGAATTGTCGACAGTAATGTTACCAGTTTCTGGGGCATTCTATTGAGTTTCACTGTTCACTCGTAGTTGGGGCGCCGATGGACTTTTGGCTCAGTGCCAGAGTGCACCAAAGTGGCCTAACAACTCAACCACATTCTATCCCATCACCGAGTTTCCCATAACTAAATCGCGGGTAGCAACACTTCTCACTACTCTTCTGGCGCCATACTGTATCGAGTTGTTTGCACTTTGAAATTTATTACTCGTAAACAACAACAGTTGCGGGGGGTAATATTGTCTGGTTACCATCCGTCTGGCTCTCTCAGCGCAGTTAAGTAAAATGAAATTTTCATTATTGTTGCAGATAGCCTCACGTCCTTCCACTTCAAGGCCAGTACAATGTTAATTAGTCACTTTTCTATTCACCGAGTCCAGTCATCTAATTGGTATTTAACGAGCATTCGGGTCCGACAAATACTTAATTCAATCGAATTCTCTGCTATCATTGTTTCTATCATCACACATACGCAACGGACCACTCAAACTTCAATCAAAAATTCATTTTAATTGGTTGAAATATTATAAATAAATAATATCAAAACGGTGCGAAAGTTCAACATGTTCATCACTCTACTGACATCCGGCGTTTACAAAAATCGCCTTGACATAGCAAACCTTCCGACGTAAACCGGCACCTGCGACATAACGAAGCAACCGCTCCCAAACCCTCGGGTATCATGGCGCAACATCTCGTCACCACAGTGCTGTACTGAGGCCGTGCCCCTTGCGGTCGACACGATACTCTGGTTACATCTTGCGACATCCGTTAAAATTCACATTTGGACATTCTCCTAAGTTGACGAATCGATCAGAAGTGTATCATCGAGCGATATCACGTTGTCGGAACATAGACGAGAAATTTTGCACCGCGGTCATTCCTTTCACGCCAGGGAATCCATGCGAGGATTTTGCTCCCAACCTCCACGCCCGGCATCCCACCGAACCACGACAATCCACTGCCTGCTCCAGGTTTTACCACTCCGGCTTTGCCATGCTGGCATAATTGCGCAAGGTGTAAACATCGGTTGCCTTGGTGGATTGACCTTCATCGCAGATCGCGTGACCGATGCGATTGAAGTCACTCCTTTGACAATTGTGAGCGCCAAGAACACACATCCTACGTTGTATTGAAGTAAAAAGCGGAGGGTTTTGATGGGGGGACTTTTCGTATTGAAATTGAGAAAGATGATCTAAATAGATTTGGAGAAAAACAAAGGCTCATGAATGAATGAATGTCGTTTAATAGTAAAAGAAAAATTCAAAATGAATCTATGATGAAATAACGTTTAGTTTCACAATTACCATTTGATACTTAGCATTCGTTGATGTAAAAGCAATAATTCATGCTCGTGTATTGTTAAGAGTAGCCGTGTTGATCAACACGTTTTCAAAATTTCTCTAATTTCTGGAAAAAATGCTTCGACACTGATTACGGTATCTATAGTGCCAGGGACCGAATTGCGAAGAATATAGGCAAGGTCGCTTCTTAGCAACGTTCGAGGATTGGACCAAGGCACTAGACGAAGATGAGGCTGTGCATGCTTGCTACATCGAAATTTCCAAAGCTTTTGATAGAGTCAACCATGTTATTCTTTTTTAAAAGCTCGAAGCTTATGAAGGAACAAGAATGTTGCTGAGTTGGATAAAGGACTATCTTGCTGATACACACGTCCAATTTCGCGTTGGCTGAACCCTCTCTTGAAGAATAGACGTTACAAGTGGAATTTCGCAAGGCTCGGTGCATGAACCTCGTCTATTCTAAGTGTACATGAAAGATTTAGTGGAGGATATTGGATGTAACTTGATATTATTGGCCGATGATATTATAATATGGAAACGTGTCAGGTCTGTTAATGACTGTATGGCATTACAACAGGATCTGAGTAACTTATTTCGTTTATCCCAATGAAATGAGCTAACATTTAACCCTGCGAAATGTTAAATGCTGCGGCTTGGAAAATCTCTGCACCACACGTATCAGCTTTGGCACGCAAGATCTCGTCTGGAACATCGCAGAAAAACATTCGGTGTCGAAACGTGACGATATATGAGAAGCTGATTAAATGCAACTATTAATGAACAATCATCGTCCCATTGATTGATTTTATTTATACATATACGATACATTTGAACTATGAGTTTCTACTCTATGATTATGGTCAGAGTAATTGCAGTTTAGCCATAAATCTTGAATATGGAACCTTGACGTTTTTCAAATTAGTTACACTCAGAATATTATACCAAACGTATTTTAATACGCCAACAATTGAAATGGAGATACGGTATTATTCAATAGGAGCAGAATCTGTTTGCCTAGCAAAATTACCATAAATCAGTTAAATAACGCGATGATCATTTTCTATATTTTGGAATCGTGTTTCGCTACCTAGAGGAATTTAACTGCCCCCCAAGGAAGACTGTGATCGAACATCTAGTGAATGAAAAACATTCTAGGTTTCATGGTGGAGATCTGAAAACGGATAGATATAAACACTGAATCGTTTTGCGATAAAAACACCTAAACTCACGGCTTGCATTTGCATTTGTTATGTCACATCCGATGCGAACATTGTACGCGTTTGAGATCAACGTCGCAATTTGCGAAAATGTGCACAACCTCGGGTCTGAGTGCGACTACCGCACTGGAATTCAGCCAATCAGACGTCGTTGAAAAATGTGATAATTTATGGAAACCGTGAAAGAAGGAATGAAGGACACTACTGTGTAATAAGTTTGTAGAAAAATGAAAAACAAGTGAGATTAGTCATAGCAGCAATGAGGAAGATATCCACCGATCCAACTGTATTTATCCGGAGCAAAATAACGACACACTCTGATTATCTGTGTCATGGTTACCTTTGGAATGATGGCAACATTATTTTCACTCTTTTGGGTGGATACGTATTCTTGATGTGTCCTTGCAACCAGATCATCAAGGCAAAAGCCTTGTCCCGTCAATACCATAGGTGAACATGTCAAATTGTGGTACTAATATTTGTAACCTTTCTAATTCTCAAAGTCATACATTGAAATTTGTCAAACTAAATGTATTTAAAAAATATACCTTAGACGAATTATTGATTATGTTGATTATTTAATTTCGACAAAACTGATCAATCTTATTTCGATTTTTTCAAACGTGTATGATGATAGCTTGAAAGTATACCCATAACTAGCCGCACTATGAAGTCTCCTGGAGCGCTTGTCGGCCCTCCTCAGATGTAACCTGTTTAGATTTGGACGTATGTGAGATGTGTATGACACAACATTTATACGTAATATAGTCGTAATCAATTAAAGTTCTCTTCCGGTGTGGGTTCCGATAAGGAACACCTAGTTAATGCGCAGAATATCCTTAAGGTATTACATATTCATCTCCGCAAAATATGCATAATATTAATGTATATATTATAACTCTAGCATTCTGTGAAACGACCACCACATGTTGTGGTAAAGAATTTTATAGTGAACGGCAATGATAATCGATATTTAAACTTGAGATTCAACAATAATTTTAACCAGCAAGAGACTACTATTTGTGGTGGTACAGCTATACCGCGCTGACATCCAACTGGATCAATCGAAGACGCATTCTGTCCAATCAGAGAATAGATGCTTGTGTGACTTTACTATCCGCGAATCTCAGAAAATTTCCCCATTAATACTCCAGCATTGTGCATACAATCTCTGCAGACCTCTAAGTGAGTAATTATGCGAATCGCTGTCCAAAATTGCCATTCCGAAGGACTAGAAATCTTGTATAAACTTTCCTTTTCAACGTGAAGATCGTTTAGATCCCGAAAATCACGTACATTTCACTTTAACCTTGAAGGTTTCCCTGTAGTAGAAGATGTTCGGAGGCTACCATCCATTTATGCTTCTTGGATATGTCGAAATATGTTGACCTCTGGTGCAATAGCTGAAACCTTGTAGCATCACTTGCAGACTATTAGCCTTGTTAGAACATTACCTGACTGATCAGCCTGTTTATGTCTGGGACGTTGCTTAGTCAAGGTCATTAGCTGTGACAAGTGAAGTGCTTCAGGGGTCCTTTTTCGAACTAATTCACTTCGAACTATTTGACAATGACCTACTGGGTCTTTTCAAGTGTCAGATCACGCAGTTCAAAGATCAAAAAGCCGTCAAATTGTGAATGCTTCAAAAAGATCTGGACAACCTTCATGCTTTGTCTCGAAAAATCACTTATTGTTCCATTTCCAAAAGTGTCATATGTTGAACTTAGGAAATTATTTTGAGGTTGAATATTCTCTTGACGCGCACAAAGCTTTGCAGACCACCAAACAAATGGACTTGGATGTGTAGATGAGCGACGCTTAAGGGTTGTCTAGAAACTGCAGTTGAAAACATGACAGAAAGCATCAATACTATAATTAACTTTTTGAGAAGTTCTGAAAATAACCTATTCTCCGTCTAACGATAAATACCAATGTGAGGCCCTCGATTGAAATATAAAGTGTGCTTGTCATGGCTTTAAAAATATTGATTTAATCTACCGGACTCGCATTCGACATGAGCTGACATATTGACTCTGATTGTCCCACACTCATGGATTACCTGTAAATGACATTTTTGCAAGTTTGCGTTTTACGTGGGACAATCTACTTGATTATGATGTGAACTCCCAAAATCAAAGCATGGTAAAGAGATACCTTGATTCGTTCTGGCCCTTAACACGTGTATAGAAGAAACCTGTACATCTTGACCCAACGAACCTACATGTGTGACCTCATTGTGCCAATGAACATCATTTTTGGCTTTTGGATTTTTACCTGATCCTTGAGCTGCTCAGTAAGCAATCAGATCCCGTTTTTCTTTGCAATAATATTCCTAGTTCCCATATTATTCCTTTTTCTGTAAATCTAGCAGATATATACGATTGAAATGAATGTCGAATTGAATTAAATAAAAACCGGATAATTATAATTATAAAGCAACTTTCTGGCAACTATTAAGCCACGAATATGATAATTGGTGAATGTGAATATGATTAAATGTGGTATCAACTTTGAATACGCTGCCGTCGAAAAATTGTTTATTCACCCACATTTTAGAATGTTTAGGCCGAGTTCTGAGTAGATTTCTTGAGATGCGCATTATATCGGCTGCATTGATAAAAGATCACATTATCTGTCTGTCATACCTGTCATGTGCTGCTACTACTGGCCCAGTCGTGGGTTCGACAGAACACAACCGTAACCGAACTCGTTTATTGACCGAATGAGCGAATATCACAATGTTTGTACAGTGAACGATAATCACAATATGCACTCACGATCGATCGTGGTTGATGCTCGATCGATAGTTCGTCCACTGTCTATACAACACTGTCCAAATGGGGATTCAATTAGGAACATCGGTACAACCTGTTTACTCACTGTTAGACAAGTTCCTCGAAATGAACCGCGGACTCCGAATAAACAACAATACCAGGATTCGCAATGGAAAGCGGTTGACCACACTAATGAATAATTAAAGCATAGTTGTTGATTATATCCCCGCACTACGGACTTTGTTATATTCACCATCATTAGGTGAGGAAAGTGAGATTAGTTTGAGTGCGTCTAGAATGAGTGGATGGATAACTAGCACTCATCAGGTACAGAGAGTGAAATCAGAATCCGCATGCCTTTAAAGAGTGAAGCTTTGGTTACGTCGGGCTTACCAGTTTGTTTACGGCCCGAGTGGTGTTTACTGATGACGGCGTTCTAGAGAAGGCTTCGTCTTTCGAACCCCCTGTCTCGGCTCCGAGAGCCACGCTTGTATTCCGAATATTATCTTTTGCAGTACAATATTTTGAAGAAAAGGGAGACATAAATGTGGAGAAAAGTGGCAGTATTGTTGCTCGCTGCCTGTTGATGTTATTGTCGCCGATATCCCGTTGTTGGTTTCCTCGCGCCATTTGAATATTTTTAAAAGTGGTCGATATCACTGACCAGGCGGCAAAGATCGATAATTGTACATGTGATGCTGATTGACTTTTAAATCGTGTGTTGGTTTGCTACAAAGGAATGTTAAACAAGTTACAAACTTGTTAGCACGACTCATTTGTTTAATAACGTGTGCGCAGGCAATAAAAATGAGGTTATATCCACCGGCGAGAAATAAAAATTCATTATTTCATGCATCGCCATCTCCTGCACACAACAACCAGTTTCGTGCCGACTGCACTGATCGGGTAGGAACAATATCTTCAAGACCCGTATGCCCTGAAACACTAGCGATTTTGTGAAATTATTGTTAAATCAGATAAATATCAGCGCCGAATATAGTTTAAAAATTGGGCGCCTTGTCTATCTTGTCAAACCACTATAAGTTAGCCTGACCGCATCAATCAAACGTTTCCTGACAACCTCAGCAGAAAATAAAGCAAAAAACCCAGGACCTCATTTGACTATACTTGGATGACGTACAGAACCACATTTTGTTAAATGTTGTTGCTCGTTGCGTACTCCAACGATAGCGCGCAATATCATGCAAAGTAGACTTTCACATGACTCAAAGGAATAACATATCATGTAGCGATCTCACGTAAAACAATCCTCGGTCTATCGTTGGCTTTCGAATTTTTCCGAGTGATCTACTTTCAAAAAAAGAAAGTAGTATTTATTCTTTCCCAACTTGTACGTGACGCTTCATATAATGTCCTAGATTGAGCGGTCAAGTGGAATTTGTTCACATGTCAAAGAAGACCTTTGGTTACGTCTTAGTGGTGTTTTCTGACGCCTACGTTCTAACGACGACTTTGTATTTTGAACACTCTCGTTTTCGCTCACAGCATAACGCTCGTATACCAAATCTTATCTTTTCTGTAGTGACGGCGTTATGCAGTGCAATCAAGTTCAAAGAAAAAGGAGAAAGGAAATAAAGAAAAGCGCTGTACTGATGTTCTCTGCCAGTTGATGTTATGGTCTTTGATATCCTGTTGTTAGTTGCTTCGCGCCATTTGATGTTTTCGAAAACTGGTCGATGTCACTGGCTGTCACGTGATGCAAAAGGACTTTTGAATTGCGTATTAGCTAAAGATAGATTAAATAAAAGTGTACAATAATAAATATGTAGAGACATTGGTCTGCTAAAGACTAACAAATTATGCCAAATTGCGTAAATCACTGAGATCTGATGTGAGCAAAAAATCTTCCATATAACCCGAGTAAACAAGTTCAAAATGATATTTATATGTTCCATGATTAATTACTGATTCAGCGTGATGAATGCGGTTTTCACTTTTTAATAAATAACTTACTCATAAGTAGTTATTTTAATAAAAGTTTGTTTAACAATCACCTTTTTTGGGATGAATATACCTTTCTAATTATTCAGATTTTGGGAGATTAATTTAATAATTTTGCATTATTTACTGAATCCTACCGTTTTTTTCAACGAATGCCTGATATTCTATTCAGCAAATATACTTAATACTTCTCTGCCGTAGGTTTAAATTTACCTGTAGCAACTAAGAAGAAACAACTGAAGGAACATTATTCTAAGTGTATACTGTAACAGCACGAACTAAAATGGTGAATTATTAGCACTCTTATCAAGAGGATCTTCACAGTATGGCCAAGTTTGGGGGGAGCTATGTGAAGGGTAACATATGTCATCCATAATTGTCTTTACGGCATGTCCAGGAATCACTAGGTGATTCGGTGTTTAAAGATCGTGGTAAGTTTAACGAACCCTAATGAATAATGACTTCAAAATCCAAAGTCTTGGTCAACAATTTAGTAACCATTTAGAAATAATAAAAAAACCAAACTTATTTCTATCACATGATTTTGGTGGACATCCCAAGAGTGTTAGAGTAGTTTATTTGGAGGTGTTATTCACAAAATGTTCAATAGTACCGAACGCAATCCTGCCCATATTGTTTACGGGAATATCACGTCCCC
>JACCGJ010005562.1:0-17029 GCA_013407085.1 Atriophallophorus winterbourni
TTAGCACCGCTTCCCTTATAATTCATGCAAACCAAGTATATCACTGAGGAATCTCCATTGTAACTAATCGTTTATGCTTTACTTAGAATGTAAGGTTGCACATTCATCCAAATTGGATATATTCAAATCGAATTTGGACAATTTCATGTCGATCAATACAAACATTGAACCAATATATTATACACCATAGAAGCTTCGAACTTTGAAAACAGTTTCTGTCCTACGGATTTTTTTACCTGATTCCGTAATTGCTCAGTAAGCAAAAAATCCCGTTTTCATTACCTATTTTATTCGTAATTCCCATATTATTCTGTAGTTTTTGTTGAGCGATATGCTTTTTAGACGATGAAAATGGAATTGAATTGAATTAAATTGAATTGTATAACACCAAAAATCTTGGTTGAGTGCGTCTGATTTGATGGAAATTCACTATGGGAATCTGGTTGTGACTGGACGTTTCTAACTTGACTTCAATTTTCAACTATTTTGAACAGTTTGCAATACTTTAGGAGCTGAAGCTAGCCAGTTTATCATGTAAACGTAAATGATTCTTGTAGTGAACTGTGAGTAAACACGCAGTGAGCATCGCGAGAAAGAAACGTGCAATTTCGCTCATTTCCCTGGCATATTCTCACAGTGATCGGCCGAGGAATTTCGGAAAATGCACACTCTGTCGATTTCATCATCAGCGTTCACTAGCTCACGATGAGTGCACAAGCAGTAGTCACATAGTGTGTGACCTTGGAACGATCTGAGATTTATCAATTAAAATCAACGCAGCATTCTGGTAGAAAAATGTTTTACGGAATGCAGTGAGCTAGGTTAAGTTAATTCAAAGTAATTCAAAGTTTTAATGGTCCAAAATGCAAATACTTTACAGTAACCGCAGATTAAAAATACAGGGAATGCATAAAAACAAAACAAATGTTTTATAAATATGGAAAATCAGCACGTGTATTCAGGTGCGAGGTTGGATTTAGTCAGATTATACTTGTCAAGTTCAGCCTTGAACATGTTCAGGCTTGATGCTCAAATGATATGTGGGGGCAAAGAGTTCCATATAAAACAAACACGGACAGCAAAGAAAAACCATCGACAATTTGATCTGGAGTGTGGAATAACTAAATTTTAGCCCTGAGATCTGCTACCACGTGCTTCTTGCCGATGAAACAGGTGTTGAAGTGGGTGATCCACTGTATGTAGAATGTTGAACAGCAGGATCAAGTCACCCCTGAGAAGACGGTATGAAAAGTCAAAGAGGTTTATAGTTGCAATCCTCTCCTCGTATGGCCTGTTATATATCCCGGTCACCAGTTGTGTAGCGCGGTGGTATACGCGTTGCAGAAAAGCTATGCCCTTCTGTAACCATGGGGACCATGCTTGAACAGCGTAGTCCATTGTTGGTCTGATATATGTGTTAATTATCCGCGGAAGTATCTGCTTTGTGAAACTGCCGAAGATCCTTCTGAACAATGCTAAGCTTTGGCAAGACGTTTGTATAAAACAGAACACTGCCGTAAAGAATTCAAATTACTGCTAATCCAGTTAGTTAAAAAATAATCTGCCTACGTTTGCTATTCAAAAGCAGTCTGCATATGCGAAAATTATCAGTAGAATTAAACAGTAATATATCATGTGCATCCGTAAATTAAAAGAGGACATAGATGAATCAACTATTTTTAATCTTCCACCTGAACACGTGAAGATAACAATATCCAGCCGAGTGATCGAATTATTCACATTACTACACGCTAATACCACTCGACTCCGGTTTTAAACTAAGGAGGATGGTTACTGTTGATGGGTGTCGATCAAGCGCTCTTAAGAGATCTGCGGAAAACCATCCACTAGCAAAACGCAGTTGCAGGAAAAAGACCAACGATAACACTCACAAACCCGTAAAACCTCTGGCTATGGAAGAATTGCAGAAGAACGGTTGGAATGTCCGGAGTCTCGAAAACAGCAGCAAATAGGAATCCACTATGTTCAATCCCTGCCACAGGTAGAACACTCTATATACGCGAATTTGTGGAGCCATGGTATTTAACGACACAGTCCTTTAATCAATATATGCAATGGGACAGTACCAACGGACCAACGATATGTCGTTTTTTCTACATGTGGCGCAAGACTCGCAACGACCGTATGACGAGTTGCCTAGACACGAAGTAGAACGTGGTGTAAAGGTGGTAAACGTCAAGACATATTTTGAATCGCAAGAAGTTACGCTGATGTGCAAGCAAGCTCAGTGAACACCCAAAAGCAAACATCTTGAATCTGCTCAACGTTGACTTATCCATAGAGTGTCCATATAGTGTGAATCCTAACACAATAAACATTCGAACTAGGCACTTTGTTGTCAGTGGTCTCTAAACTTCTCGAAAGATTTTGTAGCTGATAATCTTATCGAACTTTTGAAAGCTTCTTTCCATCGCACAGCACAGATTTAGGACAAACACTCCTGCCTCACCAATCTACACATTATGTGATGGTACGAAATGTAGCTAACGATGAGCGCTAATCACGAGCTCTCGAAAGATATGCAGAACTCTGCCCTCCGACATAAAACAAGAGCAAGAAGCGCCGAAAAGTTTGATGACTACAATTGCGAACTCGTAATATTTCGGTTTTCGGATTGATTACATTCCAACGGTTCGAGCGAAAACAAGTTCTGACGGAGTGGTGCCAACAGAGTGGAAGACGGGGTTACTTTCACTCATCTTTAAGTGCAAATTACCGTCCTGTCACCTTACTTCCTGTGATATCCAAAGTTCTAGAGCGGAAAAAGTAGTTCATCACGTGACGCGGGGACGCGATTTTGAGCTGGACCGAATGGGAATGGGATCTTGGAGTCTGCGTATGCGACCGCCAAAAGAAAAGCCTGCATTGTGAGTTCATCTAAAAGCGAGCTTCCAAGCTTCGGGTATGTTGCGACGGATTTTCAGAACCTTCTGGCCTGGAACGTCGCCCACTATCATGAAAGCGTACTTAATTTCAACCATGGAGCATCCACCACAAGCTTGAAATCCTTGGTTAACAAAGCATATACTATTGCCGAAAAAATACCAACCAAACTCGGAAGCGGTTTCCGGAAACTATCGGACGAGGAACGATTGTAAACACTGAGACTTCCTACTCCCGTTCAAAGAAAACTTCGGAGTGATGTGATACTAACATACAAAATATCAAATACCACACACCATACTTTAATACATTTATTCGAATACCCTGTGTCACAACATACACGCAGCCACTCAGCGACACTACAAACTCCTCACTTCCGAATCACCTGTGGCCGATATTTAGATTCTGTACGTGTCTGTTTCCTTTGGAATGCCCTCCCCGAAACTATTGTCATCGCTCCCAGAGTCGAAACTTTCATTCGAAATTTGCACATTTATTTGTTGCTTGTTCAGTTCAGTTCAGTTCATTTTGCACAGGACGATATGTGGCAGAGTCGCCAATCGAGCATCCAGATTTCTTCCGGTGGTATGCCAAAAAGAGCGCCCACCACTTCAAACAAAATAGGTTCACAGATTTCTTCTGGTAGGATGGTTACCTGGAATGTAGAGCAAAAAATCCCCTCACCAAAGGTGAGGAGACATTAATGCATTTCAAAGACCAGGTAAATACAATATCATTACTCAATTAGGGGCAAAATGCAGGAAATAATGAGCTCCATACGGCATCAAGTCTATTCTTGAAACACATTACAGAGTTAGAGTTCACGACATCTTCAGGTAGGCAGTTCCAGTAGCTTACTACTCTTTCACTGAAGAAGTGCTTACGAGCATTAGACCTGACATGTTGTTTGGCCAGTTTCAGAGGGTGACCTCGAGTACCCACATTGGGTGCGAGAACATACATTTCACCTGGTTGAATAGTACTAAAACCGGCCATGATCTTGAAGGTTTCTATCAGATCCCCACGCAGCCGCCTTCTTTTCAGTGAAAAGAGCCCTAGACTTAATAGTCTTTGCTCATAAGATCTACCTGATTGCCCTTCGATCATACGAGTAGCAAGGCGCTGAACACCCTCAAGCCTTGCAATATCTTTTTCAAGATAAGGTGACCAAGCTTGAATGCAGTACTCGAGATGAGGTCTAACGACAGCCTTGTATATCGGTATGAAAACCTCCGGGGACCTGCAGGATAAAACTGATCGAAGGCGAAACAGCGCGCTCCTAGCACGATGTGCAGCTGCTGCACATTGATCAGCCCATTTGAAGTCCGCAGAAATTTCTATACCTAAGTCGCGTACTCTCGGCACCCCAGTTATCACAAGTGTACTATCTGGGCCAGCTACCGCCAGGTTCTTGCCGACTTTCGACAACAGATAGCTTTTTGAGAAGTTAACTGGTAGATCCCATATAACAGACCACTTGATAACCTTTTCAATATCGTCAATAAAATCACGTTCGTTCGGTGATCCAATAAACTTGACATCATCCGCAAAAATGTAGCAGGGACACTTAAGCGCCGCTGCCAAGTCATCGATGAAGATAAGGAAAAGTAGCGGCCCGAGTACAGATCCCTGCGGAACTCCACTTGTAACCCTTACTTTCGGTGAGTACGTACTGCCCACCCTGACACGAAAGTACCTGTTGCTTAAGAAGCCTACTATCCAGTTCCTTAGAGGACCAACGATACCCATATAGCCTAGTTTGGTAGCGAGCAGTCTATGGTTCACTGAGTCGAAAGCCTTGCAGAAGTCCAAGTAGAAAACCTCAACCTGTTGGCCCTTATCCAATTTTCTGGTGACCTCGTTTAGAAAGCCCAAGAGGTTTGTTAGGCACGACTTTCCTTTAAGGAAGCCATGTTGAGCAGAGTCCAGCAACTTAAACTCAACTAAGTGCCTGCAGATCCGATCTCTGATCAGCCTCTCTAAGATCTTACACAGAATGACAGTAAGGCTTACCGGTCTATAGTTACAGACAGATGAACGACTGCCGCTTTTGTGTATCGGGATAACATCGGCTAGCTTCCAATCACTCGGAATAACTCCATGCACCAGCGATGCGTTAAAAAGACGACCCACGCTCTCAGCTAGTATGGGCGCCAAGTTTCTAATAAACTGAGGGTGAATACCGTCTGGGCCTGCAGACTTATGTGGGTTAGTTGCTGCAAGCTGAATTCTAATCTCCTCATTAGTGAAATATAGTACCTCGAGTGCAGCAATGCCATCCGATTTTACAGAGACTGGTGTGATAGGCGGGTCTATTTGGCGGTCAATTCTCTGGACTGACTGAAAGTGTTTGAGAAACGCTAAAGCCTTTTCGACATCTGAAACTATATGGGGTCCGTTATCCTGTTGCAGGTTACCGATCCACTCGCGCGTTTTGCCTTTAGATTGGGCATAGCTATAGTAACGCTTTGGGTACTGCTTGATATTGCGTGCCAACCGTGTTTCAAATTCACGTTTCGCTGTGCGTTGCATAGCTACAGCCTTATTCCTCACTGTCTTATACTGTTGTTAAACTTCACCTTTTTGTTACCATAAATTATTGAATATTGAATCACGAGAAGATGGTCAACGTAAGCTGGAATGGAACGATAGGCAATTTTTCAATGCCAGTCAAACGAGCCAAGCGTGGCGATGGCTTGAAGTGTTCCGGTTGGCACGAAATCGACTGACAAATCAGATCGAATTGACAACCGTGGACGGGTGTTTCGTTATTTTTTCTTATTCGTAATAAACGCCTTTGACCAATCGGCGTTGGACAGGTTGACCTCACAGATGAATCGAGAAGCGATCGATTGCGTGTGTGCAACTCGGGTGGGGACGTGTGGTGAGTGTTGGACCGATGCTACGAATGTTGTGATAACTGGCCAGATGTGAGCCAGCTGCCACTTGTTGACCTGAAATGATATAACGCAATTATTGCCCGCCTCTCTCAACCCCAACTCGCCACAATAACTCGTGATAACTGGACTCGAGCGATGGATAATGGATACCCAATCCATGCTTGTTACTTGAATATGTCTAGAGGTTTTAATCGTCATAATCACAAAAATTAGAGCAGCCCGATGTGGGTGGCAGAATATTGGCATGGATACAGGATTACATGACTGGTAGAGTCTTCAGTGTTAGAGATGATGGGGAACTGTCCAGCGCAGTAGAAATTAAAAGTGACGTACTTCAAAGCTCAGTATCCGAACCAACACTCTTTCTGGAGTATGAAAACGAAAATCCTGAAATCGTAAGCAGTAAATTCATTTTATTTGCGGATAACATCAGTGTCTGGACTAGCGCACGGACCATAAAAGATTGCCTACTTTTACAAAAACATCTCGATGCAATTCATTCGTCGTCCATAGGAAACTACCTACCATTGAACATCCAAAAATGTTAAATGTTAAACGTCGGTAAATCCTTCGAATTCACATACTCTCTAGTATCTCAGCAACTTTCATGGTTTACCGAAGAGAAAGACCTGGATATGTGGATTCGAAGTAATTTGAAGTCTTCACGGCAGTGTTCTGTGGTATACAAAATGCCCAGTCAAGCCTTAGTTCTGCTCGGAAGGATTTCGGTAGTTTCACAAAGCAGGTACTCCGACGGATAATTACCACATATATCCGGGCAACAATGGAGTACGAGGTTCCTATGGTTACAGAAGGACATAGATTTTCTGTAACTAGTATACCACCGAGCTACAAAACTGGTGACTGGAGTATGCAAAAGGCCATATAAAGAGTGGAATGCATCACTGAATCTATTTGACTTTTCGTGCCGCCGTATCAGGGGTGATTTGATCCTGCTGTTCAGCATTCTGCATACAGTGGATAACCCACTTGAACACCTGTTTCTTCGGCAACAAGCACGTGGTAACAGATCTCATTGCTATAAGTTAACCATTCCACACTCTGGATCAAATTGTCGAAGGTTCTTCTTTGCTGTCTGAGGTCGATTAATATTGAACTCTCTGCCACACATGTCATTTGTGCATCAAGACTGAAAATGTTCAAGGCTGAACTTGACAAGTATGTGCTGACCAAACCCAATCTCACACCACTATACATAAGCTGACATTCCATATTAACAAAACATCTTTGTTATTTTTTGCATTCAGTATATTATTAATCTACGGCCACTGTAAAGGTTTGCTTTTCAGACCATTAAAACATTGAATCGACAACACAAATGTTGCATTGTCTCGGTACAATTGCCTTTTAGATTCCATCAATGTCGATCCTTTATTGACAATCGATTGATGGAGTGTGCTAACAAGAATTTGTGACCCCACGGCCAAAGCGAAAAAGTACCAAATTGTACACGAAATTCTAAACTTTGCTTTGGTGTGAGCGGTAGAAATCACACAATGGTGCAACAATCTTTGGAATTATCGATACAAATGTTGTTTACGGAAGGACTACAAAGTTAAAATAGTTGTGTTTGTTACACCTCAATAGAATAAAAATAATATGGTTCCGTGGTGTGAGTAGGCAGATTGGCTATGATGAAATAGCGCGAGACGAAAAATAATCAAAGGTATTTGCTATCAAAATCAAAATCCTTACAAACCCGAGACTTTATCGGTTCATTACGCCTAACTCATCAAGTGTATCACTTAAAATACAGCCTTCATTATGACTTTTACACATGAATCCATTATCCTGATGATCGTGATTTTACCATGACATAACAAACTCGTTTTGAGGTTTTCTGGACAGCGTGCTAGTATTCAAAGATGGAGGAGTCTTCTAAGATTTCTGTATGCTTCTTTGCATACTTTATAGGGTTAATAATCAGCATGAGCAAGATCAAAGTCCTTGGTCAAGGATGGCATCACCTCCAATCATCAATGTTGAAAACTCTCAGCTTGAACCAGTACATCATTTCACATATCTTGATTCAACCGATGCGGATAACCTCTCGCTAGACACAAAGATTGATAAGCGGATTGGCAGAGCAGCTGTCATTTTGTCCTGATAAAACTCTCATGATTGGGGTAACCACAAGTTTACTGTGGAGACAAAGATGATGGTATACAGTGCGTGCGTTCTAAATGCTTTACTGAACGGCAGTGAAACCTGGACCACACACGCAAGACATGAACGCAAGCTGAATGCGTTTTATCTACGAAACGTCCGTCGTATCTTGAACATATCGTGGATGGACAAAGTGACTAATGCTGAAGTGCTTTCAAAAGCTGGTCTACAAAGCATGTTCATTCTAATACGACAGCGTCGCCTGTGGTGGCTTCGCTACGTCTACAGAATGGAAAATGGTAGTATTCTGAAAGACCTGCTCTATGGAGAGTTGCAACCAGGATGTCGAATATTGGGTAGACCACACTTGCGGTGCAAAGACGTTGCAAAAGATATATGAAAGCTCTTGGCAGAAACCCTGCGAGTTGGGAAGAAATTGCTCATGACCGCTCACATTAGAGGCATTGTGTAAAGCATCGTCTGCAAGCTGTGGAGGAGCAGATACAGCTCTTGGCTGCTGAATGCAGATCACGCCGCCGGCGTGCAACTGACGACCAACGACCGAGTTCCGTCTATCGTTCCAAGCGCCGCGGAGATATTGTACCTCCCGAATCGGACTGTTTAGTCATTCGAAAGGCTGTGAAACATTAAAATTCATGTGAGTATGACGTAAATACATGGTTGACATCGACCGAAGGAGGTTAACACAACTTCATTGCAGAGCGATATTTTCAAAAAACGCTTACTTCACAATATTAAAGGTTCCAAACAATCTGCAGAAGAAATCTTAACAAAGTGAACGCAACTATTTTTTTTACAAATTATTTTACGGTTGTTTTTTTCGCGCATGAAACTTAAAATCGGCCTGTTTGTGTAATTCAAGTTTTTTAATGGTGTAAAAAGCAACAAGATTAACAACAGACATAGGATGGTAAAAATTGAAATTTAAGTGTATAAACAAGATCAGGAAGTTGATTAAGCAGTATATAAGTGTTCGTGAAACGAATAATGCAATAAAATTCGTCTAATTTCGTTTTAAATTAATGCAAGCTAATGGAGTGAGCATCGGTTGAAGGTTAACTGTTTCAAATAAAACGGACATGGAGAGAGTAAAAATAACTTCTAGAGTTCAGGCGGGAATGGGGTACCCTGAAGGTTTGGTAGCAACAAAGGAGACCGCGTGTGTCGAGTTACGGTAACAAGTCATCCTTGGCTCTAAAATACACTCGTGGCAGAATGTTGTTGTTGGCCTCCTTCGGTCGATGTCGACCAAAGAATAAAAAGACCTGGGTGTCTGGATTTGCGATAGCCTGAAAATTGGTCTACAATGCGAAGCCGTTTACAAACGCGCGTTTCGGATGCTCGGTGTGTTAAGGCGGATATTCGGACGTTTTTCCAAGAGCTGCTTTTCTCTGATGATGAACACGTACATACACCCACTTACTGATTACGCTTCACAAACCTGGACCCCATGGCTTCAAAAAGACATTTCACTATTGGATCGCATATATCACAGAGCCTCAAAGTTGGTCATTGGGCTCGAAAACTTACAATTCGCTGACCGACTATGTAAACTGAAGCTGACGACACTTGCACAAAGGAGACTGCGAGCCGACCACCTCCTCACATTCAAAATCCTTAACAGTATTTCCCACCCTTTGGATATACTATTTCACCGACGAACATCCAGCAACAACCGCGGTCACTACAGCAAGTTGGAAATACCCCACTCCAATCTGAACTGCCTCGGGTATTTTTATTCTGTGCATATTTGTTTCGCTTGGAATTCCCTGTCAGCCAATTTGGTAAGCTCAAACACTTTTTTCTGTTAAAATTAAAACTGTACGATTTCCTGAGAGCCAATCCAAATTATGCCCCGAACTATTTATAATCTATCGTTACCAGAATTACTTTGATTTTAAAATTTTTCTACACACATATACACTTGTACTTATAGTTCAACTGCACGGTTATTGTAAGGTAATTGCTTTTTCAACCATAAAATCTTGAATCTAGATTGTGGATATCTCTATCCTATCCAACTTATTGAACCAAATTCTTCCTTCCTTAGCAATCTCAACCGCCGGCGTTCGTCATACGGTTTAGTACCTTGTTTCAACACTTCAAAATGTCCAGATTGACGCTATAGCGTGTATCTGATAATTGTTCGTCAAAGTTTGAAACACGTAAAGCGCATGGACATTCTCTCGCATCTCGGGGCTGCATTTTAACACGCTTTCCATGATTCG
Organism: Atriophallophorus winterbourni; assembly: GCA_013407085.1. NCBI lineage: Eukaryota > Metazoa > Platyhelminthes > Trematoda > Plagiorchiida > Microphallidae > Atriophallophorus > Atriophallophorus winterbourni. Next base: position 10,181 of record JACCGJ010005562.1, read on the forward strand.
ATTCTGGAAGTAATACTGGAAGAATCCTTAATTTTTATTCTACTGATGTTGTTCATAGCCGATTGCATTCAAATTTCTTCTCATTATGAATAAACGATCGGTCCCAAACATATTCCAAACAGGGTGTTAAAATGTGATCTAACTTAAGTAATGTGTTGCTCACATCCCAATCCCTTACACGCCACTACCGGTTTCAGGCTGTTTGCCATCGTCAGGTGGAGACAGTGAGATCAGGTTCAGTGAGCCTTGAAACAGTGATTAAAGGTAAACAAGTTTATACTTGTATGCCAACTGTTATATAGGGTTCGTACAACGAACCACGATGTTCAGACACGGAATCACAAAGTGATTCTTGGCCAAGCGCTCGAGCGTGAGCAATACATTACTTTGGTCATCCATAAGCGCTTGGAGTGCTTGACCAAAAATCACTTTGTGATTCCGTGTCCGAGCATCGTGGTTCGTTGTACGAACCCTATATAACAGTTGGCATACAAGTATAACCTTGTGATCTAACTTCCTTGTACAGATGCCACTAAAAACGTGAAATGCGTCTACTAACATTTAGTCAGTAGATGAACTAATTCGAAACATTACAATGTAGACGATTATGGCGTGAATATTATGAGCTGCGCGGACTGGCATTATTATATTAAACCCTAAGAAATAAAAACGTTCGAATATTTTTGAAACTTTTTATTCGGAGAATTTACATTTCGATGACGAAGTTATGTTTTGTCGAAACCAATTGAAAACAGGCGAAATTACGAGACGAACAATTAATTCTAAACGCCAAAAATCGATATACTTTGTTACAAGTATATAAATGAGCAGAAAGAAGAGAAGATTAACCTGAAAGTTTGAATAATCGAACGTTGATTCAATATGATTCGAAAGCAATAGGCTAATGATTCCAGTGTCATGTGTCGCTGCTACATATGAAGCTTATCGAAAGCGATTGGGTTGTCAAAATTTATTCAACTTAAATCGTATGAAAATGTCGACAAAGTTTGATGTCTTGCCGCTTTTTTTTACCTGTACACACGAGACTTGTCTAATGTTTAAAAACCTGGGTGTATCTCAGCCCACGTGCAATCTATTACTACTTAGCGGGTCCAGGCTTCTGAAATGAAATCATAACACTGGCAAAACATTTGATATTGGGCTGCAAAACAAGCTGAGGGTGTCCGAGCGTTACCAGGGAATTACCTGGTTCCCTAATACGCATATCATACGGCGGCCTATTCGTAGAGCATGGTTGAAGCAGCTCAATGACCAGCCGATGGCACGTTGCGATTAATAAGCTCATTGCAGCCCTTGGATGGGGGCATATTCGGTTGCCTGGGCGGGGCCCAGAAGATACAACTCATAATTGATTGTTAACATTATGTGATGCAGCTGCAAATCGAAGTCGGTGGCGCCAATCCAGTCTATTGCGTGGTATATTTATTACCCCATATCATTGTCGTATTATTTTCCATACCTTTCCTTCTTTATAAACACACGTATATTAAACATATTGTACTGCTTTACTCCGTTAACAGTTCTCTTTTCTCGTTACAGTCTATATGCCCAAATCTATAGTTGATTAAAGCCTTTCTATCAGGCGTCATCTTCTCATTCGTTTGGAAGTATCTTACACTCTATCTCGTAACAATTCAATTAACTATAAATGGATCGTTTACTCAGACCGATCGCTTGGACGCCGATCCGAATGCTTCAAACGCTGCCGACTCCTGTGAGCATTGGTTTTACACATTCAGCAATTTTCTTGAAATCATAGAATCGCACAAACCAGATAAACTCAAAACTTTGATTCATTTTCTGTCTCCTTCTGTGTAAAAACTTATATCTCAATGCACAACATATGAATCGGCCGTAGCCACTCTTCAGTCCCTATACGTGCAACCAAAAAACGAAGTGTTCGCACGACATGTTTTGGCGACCTGCAAACAAGCACAAACCGAAAACCTCGACCAGTTTGTTCAGAGATTGCACACATTCGCTAAAGACTGTAATTTCAAATCCGTGAGCGCAACTGAAATCCAAAATGATGCAACGCGTGATGCGTTTATTTCTGGATTGCTATCAAATCCTATCAGGCAACGTTTGCTGGAACATAAATGTCTCGATCTACAGACAGCTTTCGATCAAGCAAAGTCGTTGGACTTGGCTCAGCGACAGTCTAATTCATATGCATCGTCAGCTCCTGCCATTACTTGCAAAGCATCTCCCAAGGAAACCATAGATCTCGATACCTCTAAGTCGGATACAACCTTGGCAACTGCTCACTCAAGGCTTCCAGATAATTGCTTCTTCTGTGGATATGATCGACATCCACGTCACAAATGCCCTGCTAGAGAAGCCGTTTGTAAATCATGTGGCAAGAAGGGACATTTCATCAAAGTTTGTCGTTCTACAAACTTTGTCAAACATAAAGCTCCTGCTTGCGCATTTCTTGCATCAGCCATTGCCACAGCTGCCGTGCCAACCAGTTTAAAGAAAGCAATTACTAAAATCCGTGTCAATGGTATAACGCTCCATGCCCTGGTTGACACCGGAAGTTCTGAAAGTTATGTCTCTGAAGAAATCATACGTGAACATAAATGGCCGGTACTAGAGTCTAAAAATCAAATCGTTCTGACTTCTACATCAATGACAAGTAGTACCAAAGGTCACTGTTTCGTTTCCATTATCCATAAAAACAATTCACATGATAATGTTAAACTATCTATTCTTCCTGACCTGTGCTGACGTATTATTAGGTCATGACTTTCTTCAACGGCATCAGATGGTAGAAATTCCTTTCGAGGGGATTCAACCCCATTTTTCCTTATGTGGCCTCTCTGTTGCCACTCTACCACCGATTCCACTTTTTGTTCATCTCGACCCATCATGTCGGCCAATATCCACTAAATCGAGGCGACATAGTCACAGTGACGAACTATTCATCCAGACTGAAGTTAACAAGTTGCTGAAAGATGGCATAATTGAACCATCTCAGTCACCCCGGCGAGCACAGGGCGAGCACAGGTTTTGATCACAACTAACGAACGCCATAAAAAACGCATGGTTGTTGACTACAGCCAAACCATAAATCGCTTCACATACTTGGATGCCTATCCTTTGCCTCGCATTGATGATTTAATTGATAAAATCTCTCATTACCGTGTCTTCAGCGCATTGGATCTTCAAAGTGCTTATCATCAGATCCCTATAAAAAACAATGAACGTGAATACACCGCGTTTGAAGCATGTAGCAACCTGTATCATTTCAAACGCATACCATTCGGTGTTACGAACGGGGTCACCTGTTTTCAACGGGTTATGGATGAACTTATTCGTACTGAATCACTTCAAGGCACATACGTTTACATTGATGACATCACAATTTGCGGAGCGGCTAAAAAAGAACATGATATTAATTTGAGCAAGTTTATGCAGGTGGTGGAAAAGTATGATTTGACTTTGAATCGTGACAAGTGCGTTTATGGTGTCGAACAAATCAAATTACTTGGATATGAAGTGTCAGCAGGAACAGTAAAACCGGATCCAGAACGCTTCGAAGCGCTGCTGAAGCTTCCACCGCCAACCGATTAGAAAGCATGTTTTCATATTATTCCCAGTGGTTTTCAAAGTTTTCCGACAAAATCCATCATCTGACTCACAATCAAACATTCCCTCTGTCAGGCAAGGCTATGGAGGCATACAACACATTAAAATCTGAATTGGTTCAAGCACCTCTGTTTTCTATCGATCGTAATGTGCCTCTCGTCGTTGAAACCAACGCCTCAGACATAGCCATTTCTGCAACCCTTAACCAAAGCGGCCGCCCGGTAGCCTTTTTCTCTCGAACTCTATCTCATTGTGAACGCAATCACTCAGCGGTAGAGAAAGAAGCATGTGCGATCGTCTAAGCCATCCGGAACTGGCGGCATTATCTCGTCGGATGTCATTTCAAGTTGATCACAGACCAGCGTTCTGTCGCCTACATGTATGATCCCAAAGCTGCAAGCAAAATTAAGAACGATAAAATCCAACGTTGGCGCATAGAGCTTTCCCAGTTCTCATATGACGTGGTCTATCGTCCTGGTCCAAGCAACACGGTAGCGGATGCGTTATCTCGAGGTTTTTTTCAAGCATTCAATCTCTCACACATTTGAAAAGCATTCATGACTCACTCTGCCATCCTGGCATCACTCGCTTGTTCCATTTTGTGAAATCAAAAAATCTACATTTCTCCGTGGATAATGTAAAAACTGTCATTCAACAATGTACCGTTTGTTCACAGTTGAAACCAAAGTTCTATTATCCCTCTAATGACCTTCTGATTAAAGCAACCAAACCGTTCGAGCGCCTTAGCGTTGATTTTAAAGGACCTATTCCATCTTCCACACGCAATCACTATTTACTGACCGTAATCGATGAATTTTCACGTTTCCCTTTTGCTTTCCCCTGTGCAGATATGATCAGTTCCACAATTATTTCCCGTTTTATCGAACTATTTTCAATTTTTGGTATGCCATCCTATATCCACTCTGACCGAGGACCTTCTTTCATGTCTGCTGATGTTAAAGCCTTCCTCCACTCTCGAGGAATTGCCACCAGTAGAACTACTTCATATAATCCTCAATGAAATGGACAGGTAGAGCGTTTGAACGGTACACTGTGGAAAACAATCTCTCTCAGTTTGCGAAACCGAGGGCTGAGTACAGAGCAGTGGGAACAGGTGCTCCCGGATGCGCTTCACGCGGTACGGTCACTTCTATGCACCGCTACTAATGTCAGACCACACGAACGTATGTTTCTGCACAATCGCAGATCGCCTGCCGGTACTAGTCTTCCGAATTGGTTATTGGTACCCGGACCGATACTCATTCAGAAGAATGTTCGTAATTCCAAGTATGATCCGCTCGTAGAGGAAGGCGAACTGTTGGAGTGCAATCCCCAGTATGCGCACGTACGTTATCATGATGGTCGTGAGGAAACCGTCTCATTGCGAAGATTAGCCCCAGTAGATCAATCACTGCAAGCAACTGGCTCCGAACCAGTGGACTCACCCCCCGAAACTCTTGATTGTGACACACCTTCAAATACTCCTATCGAAAAGAATAATAGCGAACAACTTATCACGCAGCAACAAAGAGTCAGACCTTACTGTCACCGAAATCGGGAGGCGTGACTTATTATAACATACATTTCTTTCGCGCCGTCGCGCTGAGACTGGACCTTAACGTGGTGCGATGGTTTGTGTACCTTCGTGACCCATTGAGCTATACTGGGTGGTGCCTTTTGGTGCCAGCAGAGCTACTCATACCAGGAAGGTCGATGGATAGAGGTCAGACAAACTCAGTCTCAAGCCACTGCCTTGTGGTTCAGGCTTTTTAGCCAAAGGCTCCGGGTGGGCCCCCTAAGCTAACCCCCTACTTCGGCCTGGGCAACCGGGTAGTATCACGCCCACAAGCAATTATGAAAATAAAGGTAAAAATGACAGATCCCGTGCTCTCACGCCCTCTGCTCTCAAGCTCTTTGCTCTCTGCTCAAAATGCTTTACATGATCTCACACTGCATGCAAACTTTTTCAATAACTGTTTTCCGTTTTGTGGTTCTTTGGTTAGCCCTGACAGAAGTGCAGCTTGCTCATCGAGGTTTCCAAATTCAGCTACTTCGAATATTTTGCCTGCTTCGAATGCCTCCAGAGCGTTCTTCCGCCCACGCGTACCATTCAAATTAGCTGCGTTTAATGTACGGCCTTTAGCTAGCATCGGACAGCAGGCAGCCTTGGCTCGCACGCTTGATAGCCTCGACGTCGATGTGTGCTGTTTGTCGGAAACACGCATGCATAACTCTAGCTCAGTTACACGATTGTCTAACCCTTCTAACTTACGTAAGTCACACTATCTACGTTTGTCCACTGATGACGATGCCATGGTATCTGGTCAAGCTGGTGTCGGCATCGTCTTGAGTGAGCGAGCTGAGGTCGCACTGTTAGACTGGATCCCAGTCGACAGTCGCCTTTGTGCAGTAAGACTACAGGGTTCGTGCAAAAAAGGCCGATTTCGCAACCAATCCCGCAACCTGTTTGTGGTTGCTGCCTATGCACCGACTAATTGTAGCTCTGAACGTGACAAGGATGAGTTTTATGGAAGATTACAAGAACTCATTAGACGTGCATCGAGGAGTGACATCGTTGTCCTAGCTGGAGACATGAATGCACGTGTTGGCCGTCTATCCTTAAACGAGCATTTCGTGGGTGGACGATTTGGTCTCGATTGTCATCGTAATGACAACGGCGAAAGATTGCTTAACTTGTGCTCAGAGCACAGACTGTACCTTGCCAGCAATAACTCCCGCCATTCGAAGCGCCACTGCTCCACTTGGAGATCTCCATCGGCGGCCTTGTTCACGCAAATTGACCATATTGCTATCAGCTACTCCTGGCGAGGGAGTGTGCAAGATTGCCGCTCTTACTGGGGCACCTGTCTAGAGTCCGATCATGCGTTAGTCTGTGCTAAGCTCTCGATGCGTTTTGGTGGGAAACGTAGAAATGTTGCAAGGCAGTTGAATGTTGCAAGGCAGTTGAATGTTGCTAGGCTTAACGATCTCCCGGTTCTCCGAGGGTTTCAGGCCAATTTGAGTCTGCATCTGTCTACAGTTCCCCAAAATAGTATCGATGACCAATGGAGTGGGATTCAAACCTCCTTGGAAACAGCCGCGTGGGATAGTTGTGGGTTGACTTCCCGTGTAGCTCAGCACTGGGTTTCTGCGAATTCTCTCCAATTAATGGACCAACGTCGGTTGCTTTCTGCTGATAGCTTACATGATGCGTCACGAAGGCTTATTAAACGTAAA
>JACCGJ010005563.1:0-12436 GCA_013407085.1 Atriophallophorus winterbourni
AAAAATCCAACGCGTACTTTTACTTTGTCTTGTTTTGTTTTCTTGGTGTGAAGTATAAGCGGCTGGACACAAAACGAGGGTAGACGTGAAAAGTAATTTGAAAACAATCGGTTAGAGTAGTTTTGAACATCGTTTCAATTTTGACACAGAAGTATAGTGAGACCAAGAGCATTCGTCAATATCGGGAAAGTGATTAAGTATAACTCCAATCACCACATTTAATTGGTCGTCTAACTAAAGAGTTAATTGAAATCCTCCCGGTGTTAAGACGTGTAGACGAATACAAAACCAATCAGTCACTAAGACCAAAATATCGTCAAGACCAATTGATGCTTGGTTCACATGTGCACGGCTAAACGTGTGACAAATGTTCTAAAGGCTAATTATGTTATAAAATTAATTAAAAAAAATATGAATAATTTTAACATTAATTAATATTTGTCCGTTGCAGCAACGAGTGTCATATTGTGAAGATTTCAGCCCCGTCTATCTTGTTAACCGCGTGTTTTCAACTCCTTCTACGCTTTTTATATGTTATCCGTATTAAACCGTGTTTAAAATTCAACTTAATGCTACAGATACCCATTTTAAATGCGGTAAACATACTGTAGTTTGTCATTTTTTTCTTTTTCAGATGTTTTATAAAACTCGTAAGATAGCTGTGGTGTATTAGTTGTTGGCCGGATTCTTGATGAACACGTTTTCTTTCCAAATCAATACCACATCAGTGCACGATTTTTGAAAAAAGGACGAAACTATGAATTTGAATGCATGCCTAGGGTGCGCCGAGGTGCACCTTCGGACGACATCCATGTCAAATGGGTGTCGATGTGATTAACGCTGAATCGATTGACCCCTGGGTGTGGGTCAGCTGCATACGAGACGTTAGGACCAAACGGGGTTTTACGCCGCGTAAATTGACGTAACTGCCACCTCTCGTATACCATGAGAAGAATATAGTGCTTTATATTACATAAGTTTGAAGCACGATAAATCCGTTATTAGGTTGATTTATCCATGCGTCTCAGATGCGCAATAATAAGCAATTGCAAGCAGCAATAAATTTCATTTCTATGGGTTTTAACCGTTTATTTAAGCAAGAAATGTATGTATTGCAAACAGTTGAAGAAATAATGTCAATTCAAATTTCTCCATACAACCGTACTGTTTATATCTTGTTTGCTAAACATTCGTAAAATCTAACAAAGCCATTTTCTTCAATCTATCTATTTATTCTAGCACAGTTTTGCCGAATGATCTGGAAATCTAACCGATTGGCTGGATTCGGAAGAGCAACATCTGTGGGAGGACACGACGTGTTCATCGTCGGTCTTTATCGTGAATCTGGCTCCAAGGCTGGGCTATACACGGAAAACGTACCGAAACCTGTCGATGGGAAATTGCCCCATGACCTTGGGGGCTTGAATATGAATCTGCATTATCCCTCATTCCGATATTGATTTCTCTCTTAATCTTCATTTTGTTCATTTCATGATCGCATCATAGAACTGAATTTATTTTCACACATTTATTGGCTGATTGTTCTTTTGCTCGCTTAGAATTTGGTTTCAATTTGTTGCATTAATTTCGACAAAATCCGCTGCATTCATGCGATCTCCTTAACTGAGATAACAACTGGCTGAGATAGCTTTCAGTGACTCACAGTTTCTGCAGTGCTGTTTGTAGTGTTATTTTCACCCGATTATGATCAAGAATTTGATGTTTCCGAACAATTGGTCGCTGGAAATTTGAGCTTGCTCTAAGAAAGCCGTTTTGCAGACATCGTTTAAAGATGGTCTCCCAGTTATGTGATGAAAATAATCACACTCGGTAATTTTTTGGTAGTGCAAAAACGACGTTTCGCCGGGTGTGAAATGAAATCTTACATGTGGTTTCATGATAACACGAGCCGTCACAAACCCAACATCCGTAAATTTACATGGTATTATCAAACCCGTAAATCCCTGAACGTCTTCGTGGCGAGTAACGAGTATTAATCTGAATATAGCTCTCAGACTGTTGGATAGGTGCAACCACCATAATTAGTGCCGGAGAAATAAGGATACAGAAACAGTTCAATAATTTATTGCGGTGTAAGTAGCATGAAAATTTAAAAATCGATAGGGTGACATGTACCGTGAATCCAAAAGGCTACGCCATGTGAAGTCCGGCGTTCCAAAGTCATAAAGAGTTTAGTCTGTACCATTTTTACATAGCTGTGGTGTATAAATAATCCAGGACACAGCAGAGCAGGGTTTATTCGAATTTTAGCGGATATTGATTATAATTTACATTTGAAAAGATGACTTACTTGACTTAATCCCTTGAGTTCCTGGAGGAACATAGGGCCTCGGCAACTTGTCTCCACTTTGGTCTGTCCATAGCAGCCAGTTTGATGTCGTTCCAGTTAAGTCCACACTTGCGAATTTCTTCTTCACACGAGCGCTTCCAAGATAGCCTTGGGCGTCCGACCCGTCTCTTCCAGATTCCGTTCCATACCAGAGCATGACGCGTGATGTCTTCATAAGGTTTCCGCAAGGTGTGCCCAACCCATCTCCACTTTCTTCTACTGATCTGCTGAGCGATCGGGTCCTCAGCAGCAATCTGCCACAGGTCTTGATTCCTCATCTTTTCTGGCCATTTCACCCCAATAATTCGACGAAGGCAATTATTGTGGAATGATTGCAAGCGGCCAGAAGACTTTGCTGTCACTCGCCAGGTTTCCGATCCATAGAGTAGCACGGATTTGACGTTGCTTCTGAATATACGGAGTTTTGTGCGTTTTGATAGAACCTTCGACTCCCAAATGGGTTTCAAAGCTATGAACGCGTATCTTGCTTTGCCGATTCTGGCGACTATGTCTTCGTCCGGGCCACCACTTATTGAAACAATGCTGCCGAGGTAGACGAATTGCGTGACGTCTTTGACTGCTTTACCATTGATGGTGATTGATGGGTGCTCATCAGTTAGCACACGGAGGACTTCTGTTTTTTCGGTATTCACGCGTAGTCCTGCATATGAAGCAAAGTGTGCTAGTCTATTGGTCTTTCTCTGAAGACGTTGGGGGTCACGTGATATCAAGCAGACATCATCAGCGTATTCCAGATCATCCAAATGCTCGGGTTCCTTCCAATCGATGCCATTCCTCTCACCTTTTACTGTCTGTTTCATTATCCAGTCTATTACCAACAGAAAAATCATTGGGGACAACAGGCATCCCTGCCGGACGCCAGTCTCAACTGCAAATTAATCGGTCAGTCTTCCGTTGTGAATTACCTGACAGGAGGCACCTTCATACAGCTGTCAGTTGGTTTTTCTGCTTGGTGTCCTTACACCGGAGGATCTGTTGTTTCAGCTGCCTTCTCGAGTTGATCAGTGTCCAAGTCTCACTCGAGATCCGCTCTTTGTCTTTCTTTACCCGTCTGCCAATTACGTGCTTACAAGTGTCTTGCCAACAGTCTTTCAGAGCGGTCCAGTGTTCATTTATTGGGAGCTCAGGGGTTAAGTTGTTGAGCGATTAGAATCTGTTTTTCAGTGAGATTGAGAAAATCTCTCTTGTACGCTCTTCCCTTAGTTTCTGCGTGTGGTACTTTACACTAGGCCGACTGCCGGTTTCGCTGAAAGCTCTCAACTTGATTTTAATTTTGGCCATTAGAAGGTAGTGGTCTGAAGCAACATCCGCACCTCGCATTACGCGTGTATCAAGGAGACTATGTCTCCATTTTCGTGAAATCGATAGGTGATCGATTTGAGTGGCAGTAACACCATCAGGTGATGTCCAGGTGGCCTTGTGGATGTTTCGGTGTTGAAAGATGCTGCCTCCGATGACCAGATCGTTGAGCGCGCAAAAATCTGCGAAAAGTTCACCGTTTTCAATCATTTCACCTAGGGCATGCGTACCCATCACAGATTCTCTCCCTGTGTTGTCTGGACCCAATTTCGCGTTCATGTCACCCATCAAAATCTTGATATCTCGCTTGGGTGTCTTGCCTAAGACAGACTGCAGACGCACGTAGAATTCTTCTTTCGACTCAAGGCTAGCATTGTTTGTGGGCGCATAACATTGAATTACCGTCACATTTCTCCCCTTGGAGTTGAATCTGGCTGTGATTATCCGTGAGTCAATGGGTTCCCATCCAATGAGGGCGCCTGCAGCTATTGGGGATAACATAAGGGCGACGCCTTCCGAATGACTATGGTTCTCATCTTCATGACCTGAGTAAATAATCCGTTCACCGGATGTCAAAATCAACATGCCAGATCCATTCCATCTACTTTCACATATTCCCAGCAGTTGTATACCATACTTTTGCATTTCTTTCGCGACCTGTGCAGCCTTTCCGGTCTCATACATCGTACGGACGTTCCATGTGGCAATCTTTGTTGTTGCTTTCATCGACAGAAGATTCATCTGCTGACTGGCTTCCTGTGGGTTTTCACCAGCCTGCTTCATTTTTACCTCAGATGAAGTTTCTTCTCGATTCAAGCATGGAGATGTTACTTTGGTATGACATGTTGCTTTGGTTTCAGTAGCGGTTTGAGGTTTTTACAGAGTGGGGTTGCTGACCCCGCGTCTAACCCTCCTCATTTTGCAGACGGGCTTGGGACCGTCCTCGGCGGAGTATTGTGATTGTGTAATTCGCAGGAAGCGGAGGTTTGGAGTCAGGGTTTCCATCCCCTAGATGGACTGCCCTCCTAGGCTGACGAGCTCCATCTACCCGAAGCGAACTGGTTTTGAGGCGCCAGTCACCCGCCTTCGCCCCTTCTCCTGTCAGTAGAAGCAGTTCCGCCACGAGCAGGCCAGGAGTTGGGCTTCGGTTGTCAGAGGCTATTTGAGACACACGCCGTATGGGAGCATTTTGTAGGTAGCGGGAGCTTATCCCCACCACCACCCCTGGCTGTGAAAAACTTGGGAAAAGATGGTCAACTAAAAAATTAGAAAGCGACAGTATACTTTGCATAGCATACAAAGATGACTCCCTGTTGCCATAGAAACGATAAACGGTTAAAAATTCTTAGTTGCATGTATTTCCATCACACACTGCACGATCGCCTCGTGCCTATTGCACTCATCAGGTAGGGTACGATCAGTGTCAGCATGCTTTGAAACAGTGGAAGAATGGTAATCAATTTTAACTTGTAAGCCTCTGTCGGATAAAATTGACAGGATGAATCTGTGGGCTGAAATATGATTGACTTTGTTATTATGCGCACAGTTAAAAGTCTCAGTGACTAAGAAGAAGACCAAGAACGGGAAATTCAGGGTATATGATATGACCTTCATATCGTAAAAGTAATACAAATACATGATTATTGTACGTGGAAGCGAATACAAATAATAGTATGAAAAATAGACCAGATAAAACTAAAGCAAGCAGCGCTACAGTGACAAGCTTTAAGTTATTTTCAGACAGCCACACAGAGTTTTGTGTAACGGTGTAGCAATTGGATCCTCGTGCGAGATAATTGTAAGAGATTTTCAGCGTTATAAACTTTAAATATTTTCATACTATTTTATTGTTTTGTTATTTATTATATACTATTATTGTTGTTGTTGTTTATCATTTTTATTGTTTCGTTATAACGCATAATACATTGTCATATATCGTCTCCGATAGCCAGTAATGATGAAGAAGCAACCATTGCAGCCATTAAACGCAACGATGAACTGGTTTTGGCATTCATGATTACCGAATGCACGATCGTTATTTCAAAATACAATCCCGTCCACCAACTGTCAACCTCCCGTGGATTTAGATGAGTTTTTAGACGACGAGTATGTGGTCAACATGATTTCAAAAAGGAAGCTGAGTTCACAGGAAAAACGATAGAATAGGAGCGCTGTCCCATCTGCGAGCATTGTTACCACCTCTGCTGTGTAATAACTCCGGCATTTTTTACAGAGAAGTGGTGCTTTTTCTGTATGCAATTCTTTGAATAATATTATTTGCAGCACTTAAAGATATTAGAATCATGATATCATGTGATTCTGTCAGCTTTGAAACTGAAACAATGTAAACATTCGTATTGTGATTAGGCAACAAGACAAATGGGATATCATTGTGTGTAACAAAAGAATGATATCTCATTATATGTAGCGAGGCAAGTTAAATGTCTCGTGGTGAATGTGCATCGCACAATACTCTCACGTGTTGATGGAGCATATTGCAGAGATGCAAAGTGATTAGCGATGAGTGATAATCACGAGTTTTTGAAAGATATGTAGAAAGTCACCCTCCTGCAACACACAAGAGCAGGATGCACTAACACGACTGACGACGACAATTGCGAACTCGTTTTCTGAAGGATTGCATTAGAACGGTTTGAGCGAAAACGTCTTCGGCAGTATGAGAAGATTGACAACATCAGCCGCAATCGAACGATACACAATTCGTCGATGGCGGCCATATGAGCCCTGCGTGGCGAGGGCTTGAATTGTACCGGTGGGCACGAAATCGACTGACAAATCAGATCGGAGTGACAACCGGGACAGACATGTTTGAGGATCAGTATTACGGTTATTTGATATGTTTATACAAGATAGGCGTGTGTTTTGTTATTTGTGCGTAATGAACGCTTTTGACCAATCGGCTTTCTCTTATGCTGTGGGATTCGCGGATGAACGCGATTAGCGTTGGACAGTGATAAATCGGGACACAATCGTCGTGCGTGCGTGGGTGCGCGCGCGGGGGGGGGTAACCTGGTTTATGTTGGACCGACGACCCATATGTTGCAATAAGGGACTAGATGTTCGCCAGCTGTCATTTCCGGCCTCTCTCTCCGCACCTGCTACAATATGTCAGTTTCTTCGGTTGTAAACGCAATTTTACGGTCGGTTTCTGTAATCTTTGCGTTCATCTTAGTTCTGTCCTTTTAGGGAATTTAACTTGATTTCGTGGTTGACAATCGTAACCTGAGTGTGTCAAGCAGAATTTCTAACGGTATACTCGTGGCCATAATGTATTTTGGCGGTAGCTAACGTTGGATGATTTCCACTGATGTCACCTACTCGCTGTCTGCGGTAGAGCGTTTAGTTTCAAAGTCTGCGTGTAGTCAGCTTGCTTGGACGCAGCGCGCAGTTTCGCCCAATCAGATTGCGCCATTGTTTTAACCCCTCGTTTTTATCTGTACGGACCACTCCGAGTAAGCACCGGTTCTGTAAAGCTCACTTTAAAAATAATCGCGAAAGAAAGTAAAAGGTGCGTTTTACTCTCAATTGCAAAACATGAAATGTTATTATTAACTACATATACAAATTTGGCAAACATTACTTTTACCACTTGGTAGGTTGTGGTTTTACCGTTTTAATAAACAATTTATTTATGTACCTGTGATTTGTTAGTAGTATAAATACCAAATGCCATTTCACCAGATCGCGTTCGTTTGACTTCAGTTTGTTTGCTTCGCGTAAACATTGATATGATTTGCTCTGTTCATTTTTCCAGTTCCAATAAGTTGATCTCCTAAGGGTCCACCGTGACTTTGTTATTGATGAGCACTAGCGATATCACTCAGATATTTCAAGAAACCATTGTTTACCGAGCGATTAAAATATGGAGGAATGAACCACTTGCTAACAGATTGCGCGTGAATTTCTGGTAAATTTATGAAAAATATGTCAACGAGATCTTAAGTATACGATATGATGAGCTAGAATGAAAATAGTAATAGCGCGAAAATTATCTACCTGGCCACGATGGGGATCGAACCCACGACATTCGCGTTATTAGCACGACGCTCTAACCAACTGAGCTACGCGGCCACGTATAGAGCCGATAATTATTTATATATGGACTGTCGTGATCAACTTCGTGAATAGTTTGGATGGGCTTGGCACGGGAGTAGTCACAACTATATATTATGTCCACAAAAGGTTATTACTTCCATTTTAGGCGTAGATAAGGCGCAATTTCTAACTGATTCGTGAGTTCAGCTTTACATATATTAACTTTCACCCAAATACATATGTTGAAGGAACCTGCATTGCAGCACACACTGCGAGCTAACCCATTGATATGTTTACTCAAATATCAACAGTAGTAGGACTGTATAACGATTATAGTTTGGCAATCCTGATAACATAACTGTTCAATTAGAGATTTAAAACGCCGAACACGTGTGAATACTAATGAAGTAGTGTTTAATTTTACATCTTTCACTGATATAAAAACGTTTTACGGTGCTTGTTTTTTGAAACTTCGTCTGACGGTTGTTTCCATTCAATATGCGCACCATTTTTATCGTTCCACTAAATATTTCTCTTAATAGGTTAGAAGGGCACATGTTTCTTAGTTTACCGATAATAACAAACCGAATACTTTTCCGAGCCCATTCATTTCATTGAATCCACATATGCATTCTGGGCAATCAAGTGACTTAACTGGTTGGTTTTGTCTAAAAATGGTTACCAGTTCAAGCATTGCCTTTCATTTTTCTAGAGTTTCAAGTCACCCGTATTCTCTAT
The DNA here is from genome assembly GCA_013407085.1 of Atriophallophorus winterbourni. Taxonomy (NCBI): domain Eukaryota; kingdom Metazoa; phylum Platyhelminthes; class Trematoda; order Plagiorchiida; family Microphallidae; genus Atriophallophorus; species Atriophallophorus winterbourni. The sequence goes on from JACCGJ010005563.1 coordinate 8,465, forward strand.
GTACTATCCCGACCTGATGGCCATTCAATCCTATGCGCTTAAAGGCACTCACACTTGCGTGGATTTATTTTCGCAGCCTTATCAACAGTGGCATGAAGATCACTCTTAGTTTACCACTTCTCCCTTGCTTCGGGCCACGTTGATCGTGTCTGTACCGTTCGTACCTAACGAAAGGGCAAGGAGAAGGACTTGGGTGTGTGGGTGAGCAGCACGTTGAAACCGTCGTATAACGCCACAGCTGTCTATGAAAAGACGTCGCGAGTACTGCTACTGCTAAAACGCATGTTCGGGAGTTTCACTAAGCAAACCGTTCATCGAATAATTAATACGTACTTGAGGCCAACCATGGAGTATGCGGTTCAGGCTTGGTCACCCTGGCTACAGAAGGACATCAGCCTCTTACAGAGAATATATCATCGGACCACCAAGCTCGTACGCGGTTTAAAGCACAAACAATACGAAGATCGTATTGCAAGTCTCAATCTATTCGACTTTCGCTACCGCCGTCTTAGAGGTGATTTGATTCTTATGTTCAATATACTGCATACCCCCAACCATCCCCTAAATCAACTATTCACGCGACTACCACGCAGAACCAGCCGGAGTCACGACTATACAGTACATATTCCTGAATCGAGACTAAACTGTCGAAGGTACTTTTATTCTGTACGTGTATGCTTTACCTGGAACTGCCTACCTTGTAATGTTGCACATTCACCCAACTTGGATATATTCAAATCGAATTTGGACAATTTCATGTTGACCAATCCAAACATTGAAACAATATATTCTGCATCATAAAGCTTGAACCAATGCATCCAAGTAAACTATACATATTTACCCTATCAAACCGGTTGAAAACAATTTCTGCTCTATGTATTTTTACGTGATTCCTAAACTAATCAGTAGGCAAACAAACCCCGTTTTACTACCTATGTTATTTGTAATTCGCATATTATTCTGTGGTTTTTGTAAAGCTATGTGCTTTTTAGACCATTAAATTGAATTGAATTGAATTGAATTGAATTGAAAACATAAATGACATGTACGTGATGAAAACTCGCGCAGCTATGGACAGTTTACACGATTTCTTGCGGTTTGGATCGTTCTGTCGTGTCCCCTGTTATAGCTGTACAGCGATGAAGCTATTTTCTTGTTATTCTTCTTCTTTTCTTGCTTTCTCTTATCTCTCTGCAATTAAGATGCAAGACATGGCTGTCGATCCCCATCCATGTTGTGGATCACAAGTTGACTTAGAAATTTATACACTCCAGAGACATTCCAATCTATTTGCAATCAATACATTTTGGTTCACGTTTCTCCTCGGATGTAATCGCATATAGCGATTGTTCGGTAACGTCTAGTTCATGTCACACAGGCCTCGGTGTTTGATTTGTCAAGATTGGCCTTGTCCATAATATCTACCAATTGTAATGAATTGTATTGTATTGTATTGAATTGAATGAAACAAACAACCCAAGAATAGAAATGAGAATAAACCACACTCAGTATTCAAATTACGCGGTATATATTGATGTATATAAGTGAATATGAATAACAGTATTATTGATTGAAGTGATGTGTTGCTCACATCCACCGCAATTACACATACAAGCTTTCGTGCAGTAGTCATAATGACGTGAATATATTTCCATGCTATCAGTTTGGTGAATTTTCAATAACGTAACTTTCCTGACACAGAGGTTTCGTCAGACCATATATCATCTCCATATATCATCCGTGCTTGACCGTGGGACCTAAGTATGCATGAACACTAATGCGTTTGTTGGGGTAGTAAAATCACTTCCATCGCATTCTCAACAATATCCCGTCAGTGTTTAGGTGGATAAATGGCAAATACAAATAGCAGAATTCCACAACCTTAAAATGCTGTTAACGCAAGACCCAATTCGTATGTGCCCACATGTGATTGAACAGGTTGGTCGGCAAACAAGTGCAACTTGTTCACCATTTTTCTACTGTTTCAAGGCATGCGGATCCTGATCGTACTTGCTGAGCGCAAGAGCCTCAAACCGGTCGTGGGGTGAATGTAGTTTCAAAGGAAAGATAAGTATATTGACAAATTCATCATGGTGGGGAACACCGGGAGGAAGCTTTGATAAAAGCGCTATAGATGTTTCGAACAACTCCACACAGAGCCACTGGAAATAGCCATGGGTAAATCATGTTTGGTAGAACCATTCGCACGATGTTGAACTCCGCACATCAACTGCTTGACCTAACAGATGATAATTTACAAGATCGAAATGAGACATACCGGAAGTCTTACGCCGACACTTAAACCTGGGACATTTATTCGACTGAGCAAACGAAACGCTTTAAAGGGTCTGAAGAAATCTACAGAACTTATGAAAATATTTCCTGTTTACGTTTCTGCAACCTAAGTGCTAAAAAATGGAAGCAAGGCCAACACAGGTCAATGTTTTACGCTCTCCTATACGATCGGAATCTCCAGTATCAACTTAGGTCAGATTTGTTCATCTACAAATTTGTGCTCGCATACTTTTGGATCTTAGTCCTCGCTTTATCATCGGATCATTAAACTTGTCTCAACTTGATCACTCGGATTATACCAATTTCAATCCGAGAAACATGAATACTCGAAAATCAAATTTTCCCAGTTTCAACCCAACGTTACCTATGCAAGTAGCATAGATTCTAATCCAGAATATTGCAACAACTCTTATACAATGAAGCTCTCACCATCTTGAATTTACTGACAGTTGTTTCAACGCTGTCTGGTTAAAGCTAGCAGAACAGCCCATTTTGCGTAAAGGTGTAATAAGCCTTTTACAACCCGCTGGATCTCACTGAATCACATCCGTTTGTGATCACTCCACCGACAGCCACCGATCAATAAACTACCACGTGGCCGCGTAGCTCAGTTCGCTCCGGCAAAATTGTAACCATGACCGACAACGTGATCTTAAACGGACCTGTCGACGTGGCTTGTAAAAAGTGCAAACTTTGTCAAAAGCTGGTACGTCCCAGATCGCGTCAAGCTAAATGTTACTTGTGTTCAACTGCTATTCATGCGAACTGCGCCAAGTATTTATCATCCGAATCAGTGACTGTAATTAATAATGAAAAATTACCAGGCATCTTCTATGAATGTAATCCATGCAGATTAAAAGTAAATAGTAATTTATCAAGAGCCGAAAGCTCTGATTCAATTATGGAAAGACTCATGTTCGCTCTACAGGTGAACCTTAAACGAGTTGAAAATACGTTAATGTCTTTCCAATATTTTGTGCGTCAGGAAGAACAGAAGACAGCTCAAAACACAATACTTAACCACGTGAACGGTATGTCTTACGGGGAAGCTGTAACTACAGCTGAAACACTGCTCGATCCAGAAGATAATCAAACGCCATTCCAACAACTCGGTATGACCGCTAATTCTGCGAAGCAGACTAGTAGTCAATCAAATGAAGTGTTAAATTATCGAAGGATGTGTATAAGCTAAGACCGAAGAGTTTGAACACTAAAATTCCCTGGTGTTAAAGCAACGCGTAGCAGATGACAGGAAGCAATTAAATGATCTTTGTCAAACCTTAGGTATCAATGCATCACCTGCTTCCTTGACCCGATTACTTCGACACTTCAACTCACCTCATGCGAACTCACACAGGATACGAGTATAATACTAACATCTATATAACATGCATAAAATATATTGCTCACCTCTTAGTTGCAAAAAATCCGCTGTACGAATATTTTCCGATGGTCCGTGGGTAGAATAACAAACTCATCTCAATACACCAGATCTAGCAAAAAGAAGCTATCAATCGCCGAGCTGTTATCTTTCATGGTGTACCCAGTTCGATCGAGGAAATGTGAAGTAAACGACTGCAACACGACAGCAATGAATGGAGGTTTTCACAAGAAATCCTAGCTCTAAACGGCATATTAACGAGGCACGTTGAGCGCCTTCATTTAAAAAGGAATCTC